>JAIUND010000081.1:22500-127852 GCA_034699125.1 Gisinianus flammeolus | reverse complement strand
CATTCCAGCATCAGAGAGAGAGAGAGAGAGAGAGAGAGAAAGAGAGAGAAAGAGAAAGAGAAAGAGGGACTTGTACTGGTGGAATTCTATGTAGGTTGTGGGTAGAGAGAGAGAGAGAGAATGAAACAACTGGGGAATTTCTGTGAGAGGCAAGGAAACGTCAGCGTCGAGACAGATAGATAGAGTTACAGCAAAAGCAACCAGCGAATGAGAGTGCTGGCTGGCTGGCCCAAGGTAGAACTAGAACTCCCAGCTTATAATATGGGAAGCGAACTGGCGAACTGGAGAACTGTAGGTGCGTAGCAATAGAAATGCCAAAGTGTGTAGATATAAAGAGAGAAAGAGAGAGAGAGAGAAGGAAAGAGATCGTTCGTAGATATATGACCAAAAGTAAAAGGGAAAAGAAAGAGAAAGAGAAAGAGAAGACGAAGAAGAAGAACTCCACAAGACGAGTAATACGAAACGAGCTGGTGATAATTTTTTGTCCGTTTGCTCAGCTTCCATCTTTCTCTCGTTTCTCGTTTCTCTCGTTTCGTTTCGTTTCCTTTCCTTTTCACTTTTTCTTGGGTCAGTCTGGCCGGTAATGAAAAGACAATAAGAGAAAGTGAGCCATCGTTTCCTTGTGTACTCTCGCTTTCTCTTTCTCTCGCTCTCTCTACGTCTTTCTCCGTCTTTTCCCCAACTCAACAATCAAATATAGATGTACATGTGAACACACACACTCACACACACACAATGTAGTCCAAATGGACTTTTATGTGAGTTTACATTCAACGTTTGATGTTCTTTCTCAAGGTGGAGATTCCATGTAGGATGTACAATGTAGAACGTCTTAAAGGTAGACAAAACCACACACTCAAATACCGAATACACGCAAATACACTCACTCACTCACTCGTTCCCTCACTCATTCATTTGTACACACGTACGTGTACATATAGCGTGTGTGGGTTCTCCCGCCTGCTGTTACTGTACTGATATAAAATAAGGAGAGAGAAAAAGAGAGAGAGAGAGAAAAACTATTTTGGTTACATACCGATTCCCATGCAGAGTCTCTCGAGCGTTTGTTTCGACGACAGGATTTCAGATAAGTTCGGATTCGTTTACGAGCCCGTTCAGCGAATTCTGGGAATTGTCTCGTACACGAGTCGATAATGGCTTGGATTTTCTCTTTGGGTTGTTTTGAAATGGGAACCATTCGGTCCAAGCTGATTTGGTTTAAAGAAATGAAAAAAAAAAGTCATTTATTTAGTTGCTTGACTGCATGATTACACATGATAAATTATGATGTCACAACATAATTTTAGGAGTTAGTGATTATTTTGTACTTACTTTTCATCCACGAAAAGTCGCACGAACATCTGAAACCCACAAAGAGAACAAAAACTTGTACTTTCACGTTTACAAAGGAACAAATGTGCAACACACATAAAAACTTAAACTTAACGAAAAACAAACATTTTTACTTTAAAGCAACCTGGAAATTCATCAGCAAATACTTACCGAGACAATTTTCTTGAATTAATTCGCCCACTGTTTTCTATTTTCTACACAATGGCCTATATGTACGATATAAAATTGTTTTTAACAATTAAAATCTATCAGTAGTCCCTACCACCCACTTTCGTCTCAAGAAATTGCGGATGTTTTTCTCTACAATTCGGTTGTGAATGTGAAAATAAAAACCAATGAAATTGGTTTTTGTAAAAAACATTTTACGTGATATATATTTTGTAGGTTTTCCATGTCTATAACTACGATGTCTACTTTTTTTTCTAGTCATCACTCGTACTCCCGTACGTTTTTTCTTAGTTGTTGGTTTGTGTTTTGTGTTGGAGTGATAGTTTGGATTTCCGACTATCGTCATGGAATCTCCAAAGGCTTCACTTTCTCTCTCTCTCTCGCTCTCTCCTTTCTCTTTCCTCGTCTTTACTTTGGCATTACTCGTAGTCGTCGTCCGAGTTTTATACACGAACGCGTATAAAAATATTTGCTGTGCTTATGTACATATGGGAAATTCCAAGGGTTCGACTTCGACTCCTCTCTGTCTGTCTCTCTTTCTCTTTCTTTACAGTGAACGCCCTAAAGGAAAGGAAAGCCGAGTAGTGTGAACATTTTTCTCTCTCTCTCTCTCTCTTGTCTGACACATCGATCCAAACTTTGGAGCAAGTCCACCCTCCCACACACACACACATAGACACACATTCATTCCCTTCCCAGAAAATACATGTACATGTACATACTTTCATTTCCACATCCTTCTTTTGTTTCTATTTTCTAGAGTGTATCGACATTGTCTGTAGGATTCTTCATTCCTATATATTCTCCTTCCTCGTCATTCTGACTGATTGTGAGGAGAAGTTGAAAGTTGGAATTTAGTCAAGGTGGCCTTCGTTAGATTTCTACAGTAATGATTGGTGGTGAATTGTGAAGGATTTGTGTGTGTAGTTGTTCTCTCATGTACTTATGAGATGATAATGGATGTAATTGTCACGTTGGATTGAAGAATTTTAAGTTGAACATGACAGATTATTAGCGGGATGGGAGGAGACAAGAAGTGGGAGATGATAATACAGTAGAGTAGAGACATAAGAGAGAGAAAGAGAGAGAGAGAGATTGTGTGTTTGTATGTGACTGCATACTGTAGAGTGTAGAGTCGTGGAGTTGGAGTTGAAGACAAGTGAGTACTGATATAAAATATTGTGTGCGAACCAAGCCATTCGTCTCTCCTTGTAATTGCTCCCATGAATCAATTTGATTCGGTCTGAACGCATCCCCATTCCATCCATTCATTTTCATACACATGTAAGGGAGCCAAGTGAGTCTCTCTCCAAACGAGTACCACCATCCTGCATCCATAAATATTTCTTTGCAAGTTGTTGAGCACTGAATGCTCCCAGTTCCTCTTTTCTTCCATGCCACACCACGCCACACCACTACACAACACAACATACAGAGCACAGAAACAGCGAGAGAGAGAGACGATCCAAAAAAAACCTTTATAAAATGTACATGAATATACATACAGCCTGTATTGTACTCTATCGCACACACACCCATCCACCCATCATTTCACATGGTTCCATGTACGATTGAACTACTGTGCACAGTCCAAGTCTAGTAGCAAAAACTCGCCGTATGTCCTGACTACAAAGAAATAAGACTGGGAAGGAATCACCTAAACTACAGTCTACAAGTCTACACACACTCACATCTCACATGTTCTGCTGTACATACATACATACATATATACACAAGTACTTAGATTGGATTTCCTTTCCTGCCTTTGAGTTTTCTTGCTTGTCCCTATTTTGGTTCGTTTTTTTCTCTTTCTCTCTCTCTCTCTTTCTGGTTCTTATTCTCTCTGGGTAGTTGGTATGTGTGTGTATCTGTGTGTGTATGTTCGTATTTGTGTGAGGGGAAGGAGTCAAGATATCTTGTTCTAGCCGTTCCGTGTGCATCCAAGCCCATGAAATCCGAAAAAGCCCTACACGAGACAGTTGAATATCTCCTGTGCACTCCAGTTGCACGAGTAACAGCCGTAGTAACAGCACTCTAACTCCACTATCAAACCAGCTTGGCTCAACTCTCTCTACACGGGCGAAGGGAAAAGAGAGGAAGAGAAAAAAAAATACTAAGAGCAGTAGCAGTACTGACGGTAGAGACGTTTGGCTGGCTGGAAATAATCTACCTACACACACACACACACACTACAACTCCACAGACTTCTCTTTCACTTACAATCTACTTCCTTCTCTTCAACCCGCTTCCCTACTCAGCCTACTCTCTCTCTCTCTCTTACGACCCTACAAGTACCAGCAGCCGAAACAGCACGGCTTTCAACTCCACTGCACTCGTTTACACTCTGCCTAGACTTAGGTATGACAGCTCTCCGGCTCCTTCCTTCTTATCTTCTCCCACTCTCTCTCTCTCTTTCTCTCTCTCTCTCTTTTCCTCTCTCATGTACATCCAGTTTAAATATTCCATCTGAGGGCATCACCACACTCTCTCTACTCTTTCTCTACTCTCTCATCCATGTACATGTACATACAACCTTGGGAAGAGTGTCAACGAAATGTATGTAGTACAGATAGAAAGAAAGGGATGGGAAAGAATAACGCCATCGGCCTCGCAGACACACACAGTGAATCACAATGGAATGGAATGGAATGGCATGGCATGGCATGGCAAGGCAGTTTTTGTTCTCGTTTCTCGTCCAATGTTCCAACATTCTATGTACGTATGTGTGAGTGAGTGACTAGTGTGACTAGTGACTAGTGACGACCGACGACTGAAGGTACATGGAAATCCATGCATGTGGACTATCTTTACATACGATGTCTACGATACGATACAATGGGAGATCCACTCAAGTAATGACCCTCCTTCCATCATTTACCACACCACACCACACATATCCGCTCCTGTTTAACTTATGCCCGCACTATTTTTCTCAATGAGCCCAGAGAATGGAGAATGGGCAATGAATATACGGACTCTCCCATCACCATCACCATCAACATATGCATATACAGGCTTATACAGCTTACAGCTATAGCTGGTAGACCAGCCAACGATACACCATCAAGCATGAGAACGGCCAAGTAAAAACTTTATCCTCGTTTTCGTGGAATATTCTAGATTTTCTTGGAAGAACAAGAACAAGAACAAGAAGAAGAAGAAGGGGGAAGAATGGGAAAGGTATACGACTTTTTATTTGAAGAGAAAAAGGGAAAGAGGAAGAGAGAGAGCGAGGGAAAGAAAGTTGGGGGATTGGACTTTGGAAATTGATTGGTAGTGGTGGAGGCTCGAAGAGAAATGAGGAACTTGGACAGAACAGAACAGAACAGAGTGTACATGCACATGTGGTTGGGTGTGTTACACAGATAGATACCTATTCCATATGTGCCTGTTCTTTTCACTGTCGCTGTCTCTCGTTTATACAGATATATCCAGACACACACACACACAGAGGGTCGTGAGAGAAAGTACAGCGACAGATAGATAGACAGGCAGGCAGGCAGGCGAGCGGACAGACAGACAGACAGACCGAGAAGGAACTGAAGAGAGAAAGAGAGAGAGAGGAAGAGGAAGAGAGTCCAATGTCAATAATTAATTATTCCGAGTGCTTCTCGAGTGCAACCACAATGGTTTCCACTGTCCTTCCAGCTCTTTCCCTTTTACTCCAGTTGATGGAAATCCCATCACTCAATCACTTCCCCATTGAATACGGGTGAAGATCTCTTCCTTCCCTTCACTTTGCTTTTCATTATCAAAATACCGCCCCATTTCAAATGCCAAACAAATACTTTAAAATCCCCACCTCCACCACCACCAACAAGTCCTCATAATTACCATCATTTTATTTTTAATAGACAAAATATTCCATCTCCATTTATATCGTACAGATGGAATTTCGTGGGTTCACGCACGGAACAGACGTTTATCAGTGAATCTTATATGGCGTAAGAAATGAATATCACAACACGTTTTTATTTATTGTTTTGTGTTGTGTTGTGTTGTGTATTTTGTATTTTGAGCAACAACTTCCCTACAGATATGGAGATATATACCGTATATCGCGTACGTACAACGTACATACCTACATGTATAAATGTATGTAGGTACAATAAAAAGGAAAAAAGGGGAATGATAAGATGGAAAACGAGGAGTCAAATGTTTGTTTACTTACGTTGAATGCTTTGAGACGTTCGGGGTCATGTTGCTGCGTATCGATTTTATCCTCTGACTCATCGTCATCATCATCTTCGTCGTCTTTATTCCCATTCGATGAAGTCTCATCCTGACCAGTTTCATGATTGACTACTGACCGATCACTTAGCGACAAGGGACTCTGTCCAATACAACCAATCAAAATCCACACATCAGAATCAGCATCCGTACACACATCATATTAAACATGCTTCATTTCTACTTCTAATTCTCATATTCTCTCTCTCTCTCACTCTCTCTCTCTCCCTGTTTCCCTGAATTCGTTCTCATTATCTCCCCAACTCATTTGTATTCCGTTCTCATGTCATTACAGAATTTAATTTGAGTCATTTTGGTCGAGTCCCTTGACTGCGGGAGTAGGATTTAGGTCGGGAAGAGAATGAGTATGAATTGGTGGCGCACTGCCTCTGCCTGCTTGCCTGGGCCAGGTTCTGACTGAGAAGTGACTCTATTTTGGAAACTTGCAAGATATTTAAGTATTTAGGGTTTAAGGAGAGAGCGAGAGAGAGAATGGAGAATTGTATGCAGAAGTTGGCTGCTGTTGTTTGAGTGAGTCGAGACGACATTTCAAGTAAAAGAAGGAAAAGGAAGAAAGGAAGGCAGTGCGGGAGAGAAAGAGAGAGAGAGAGAGAGACAGGAGCTGTGAGCCAAATCCCCAGATTGATTTATTTCCAGAAAGACAGAGAGAGAGAGAGAGAGAGAGAGAGAGAGGAAAAGAGAACTGCAAGGTGTGACTCACAGATTGTTCTCTAAAATCGTGCTTCCCATTGCTGTAAATATTGTTGTTGGAGCAGGTCGTCGGTGCTGGAGGTTCCTTTTTCAATCCTATCGGATGGTAGCCAAGCCACTCGACGGGAGCAGGTATCTCCGCAACACTATCCCCTACTTTCCCATCTCCATTCCTCGATCTTCCTCCGCCTCCCATCGTTCCTGCACAAATACACAAAAACAACACAAACATATCACCATCACATCCTCCATCCCATCCCATACATGTAGATACTCATTGCATTGTACAATATGCATGTACATACATGAACAGAGAGAGAGAGAGAGAGAACAGTCTGCCTATCTCGATCTACCTTCCCCAAATCTAAATATCCTCTCTCTCTTTCTCTCTCTCTCTCTCCTTCTCCTACTGATATCTCTACATTCTACATATACAGATACAGATATGGTACATGACTTAGAGGAGCTTCTTTCTTCGTAATGGACAACTATCTGTATCTGTAATGGGCATAGAGATATGTATAAACTGGGCTATCCACTATTCACTTCCACTACGTTGCCACACGCACGCAATCCATAAACGTACGTACAGACAGATAGACGAGAGGAGCCCAACTGAACCAACCTGTCAACTCAACCAGTGTACATGTACATGCACACTCCAACTCCAACTACCAAATATATCAAAATCCATAGAAATCCACCCCAAACCCACTCTCGTTCCACCGTGCTCTTCTATCGTATCTCTCCTATGTCCTATCCACGTCCCAACCCACCGAAGAACAAGAACAAGAAATAAAAGGACAAGCAAAAAAAAATAAGAAAAACTGATCAAACTCTCAAGAAAAAAGTTTTTGGGGGAAACTTTGAAGGTTTATTAAGGTTGTGTTCCTTGCTCTGTAAGCTCGAGGAAGAAGAGGAAAAGAGGAACAAACACCTGAAATAACTCCCTACAGTTTTTTCCCTGATTCCCCTTTTTGTTTTTGTCTGACTTTGTCTTCTTCGTTCTAAGACAGATGTACATAAAATCAAAATCATGAAGGACCCTTTCCATTCAAATTTCAATTCAAATATATAAAGATAAAGTAAACTGGGATTTTTGAGTTTTTGTCATTTTTATTTTAGTTGACTTGTTGGGCTGGGAATGTGGCTAATTATGGGAATAGAAAGTGTGGATTTACCATGGTCGTGGTCTTCATCCATTGGACTGGGACTCGAATGATCCTGTGAAACAAACAAACAAACAAATGAATAAATGAACGTCAGTCAATTAATTTCGTAATAATGAAGAGTAAACTTTTGTAATTAATTAACAAATGACTTCATTTTTGAACCCTTATAAATTAATTAACTACGCGATTAAGCAAGCACAGCAGATACATATATCTATCTTCGCTACATAAAGGAATGGTCAGGAATCATAATTTTCGTAATGCTCTAGATTTTCTGGTTGACATTGTGTAAAGTTTGAAAAGAGTCGAGAGAGGAGCGAAAGGGAAAGGAATGAGAATGAGAATGAGAACAAGAAAGAGAGGATGCGTGCGTTTCGTTTCCGACTTCTCTGTCATTCTACGATTTTTCACAGAGTGCGGATGAATGTGCATGTGACTGTGAAAATGCGTTGGTGGATGAGTGACGACTGACTTTGAGTGTGTAAAGAATGCTAACTATCAGGGGGAGAAGGTTGAGAATTATCCGAGTCACAGTCGTCAGAGTCAGAGTGTGTGTACCTCTTTCTCCTTTTCCTTTCTCTATTCCCCCCGCACTGAATCTACAGATAAAGCTTTTCGTTTTCATTTCATAACTCTCTTTCTGTGTGTGCGGAAAAAGGCTTCATCATTACGAGTCTAACCACATGCATAGCCATTCCCATTTGCTGGTTTCCCTTCATTCATCTTCCAAACACCGTTGCCCCCACTTCCTCCTTCTCTCTCTCTCTCTCTCGTGCTCTCACCCACACAATCATTCACGGAGTTTCCCAGCCGATCAATATCTCGAACTTCTCTCTCTCTCTCTCTCTCTCTCTCTCTCTCTCTCTCTCTCTCTCTCTGTCTCTGTCTCCCTGTCTCCCTGTCTCTCCTTACTTTCTTCCTATGTTCTCGTTTTCTCGTTTTTTTTCGTTCCCCTTGTTTTACCTTCCGAATTTTCATATCCTTTCCCAACTCATGAACTTGCTCTGATGGACTTTTACTTTTATGCTTGAACATTTTTAGAAGAGTAGTTTGAATCTGGATTGCGTATTTGTCTAGGACGGCGGACGGAGTGGATGTGGGAAAGTTGTTGATATATTGGGAAATAATGAGATGAGATGGTGGGGAAGTGAGTGTCCATGGAGGAGCTCCTGCTTGCTTTTAATGTCGTCTCTGGGGGTGTGGCAATAGAATACACCTTTGTACCTTTCTATTACCGTGTTGGAATTTAGAATGCACGAGAAAAGTGTAGCTAAAAAGCCCTCCTGGGGTATGCAGAGAGCGAGAGCGAGAGCGAGGAAAAACGTGGAAATGTAGAAATGTGTATGTACACAAAGAGTGAGCAAAGCGCCTTTCTTTTCATGCCCTCAACTACATACATCTGTATGTACCTCCTCCAGTCCTATCTGTATATCCATGTGCTAAAAGTAAATATGCAATGATGGAGAGACTCTGCTCCTACACGTGTTTACATTATGTCCAACTTGCTCTACCACTTTACTTCTTTCTTTCTTTCTCTCTCTCTCTCTTGGTCCCCCTCCTCTCGCTCTCGCTCTCGCTCTCGCTCTTGCATATAAAAAACCAACATCCTCACTCTTCTTTGTCATTTCAACACCAACACAAACTTAACAACAAGTAAAATACCTACTCATCCCAATCCATTCCCGATTCCCAACGACGATGAGAATAATGAGAAGAATTGTCTTGGATTATTCACTCTGTTGGACTGGGTGTCATTTGGAAATATCTGTCCGTCTGTCTGTCTGTATATCTGTATATGGATTCCATTTGCAGCATGGATTTCCAAGATATTTTTTCCATTTTAAGGTTGAAATACATAAAACTCAAGGAGATTCGCTTTATGCAATTAAATTACGGCACCAAATACCGACCACGTACAATCTGGACATGTGTTTCTGTTTCTGCTCCTTCTTGTGAATTCTCGTTTTTCGTTTGGAGTTGGAGCGAAAGTTGCCTCTCTCTCTCTTTCGCTGTCTCACACATCACGCTCATCAATAATCTACTTGGTTATATAACAGATAGACATTTAGACGTGTAGAGCCTCTCCGTACTTGACACACACACAGACACACACACAAATAAATGTATATGTGTATTGACGAATCAACTGATACTCCTCTGTAGCCAGTGTATGAACAATGGATGGAATGACGAGAGCGAGAGAGAGAAGACTCCAACTCGCACATAACAATCCAGTCTATGCATTCCACTTTGAAATATATGCACATTCTACAATATTCTACATTCTACATTCTACATGTTTGCCATTGTATGTACGATATCTCCATGTGAAGACCTTCGCGCTTTTGCCTACCTACTCACACTCACTCACTCACTCACATAAGTACGATACGAACGATACGATACGGGGGTTTTGATAATAGGACAAGTTTGCAATCGACTCTTTGGGTTATTCGCTCACTCACGTCCATCTCTACACTTCTCCCAAGTCAACACTCACTCATTCACTTTGTCTCTCTTTCTCCTCTTCTCTCTTTCGACGGAGTTGGTTGGCTGGTTTGTGTGTGTGTGTGTGTGGAAGTGGGAATGACAGAGGGCTGTGGAGGTGTAATCCTGTAACATTCGAAATATCCACTGTGCATACATATTACATACATCTATCGTATATACACACACAATAATACAGATATACATATCGGTAGAATGGGAATGAGTCAGAGTTATTATGTAGATTTTCTTGGAGTGGGTAAGACAAGTTTAATGTTCTCTCTCGCTGTGTTTCTGTTTCCCTACCTGCCGACCAAAACGAAACCATGACTTTCCAGTGGATTTCCATGTTCTCGGTCTCTCTCTCTCCCTCTCCCTCTCTCTCTCTCGTACATTCTCTGGTGATGATTCTGATGGAGGGACTTTGTTATTACATCTTGAAATGCCTTGAAATGCCATAATTGAGTTCATGCATGCATGCATGGCAAAACGCAATTTACCGGATGACTTGTATGCTCCTCTTCGTTTGTTCCTTCCCTTACTAAAAACTAGGACGCTCAGCTTCGGAAATGAAACCACACACACACATATACGTACATGCAGATGTACACACACGCGCTACCTACAACCTACAAACTACAAATATCATGGATGAATATAACGAGCGAGAGAGAGAGGTAAAGCAAGTGGATGATGGAAATATGTTTGCTGATGGTTCGCTATCCCTCTCGCCTCTCGCCCATTGCCTATATGTACCTACTGCTATTGCTGTGTACTAGTGTGTGTGTGTACGTACAACCTACAAGGAGAATATGCGTCTGTACTCTGTACTCTGTATGTTTCCATCCATCCTCTCAAATTACTCGTAGATACTGGTGGAAACCGATGAAGATTGAAGATGCACCTCGCAGTCAGTTCTTCTTAACGATTATGATAATTCACATCCTCTCAAAATAAATCCACGCTATTTGCGCATAGGTATCTACATGTATTCATGTATATCGCAAGGAAGGAAGGAAGGAAAGAAAGAAAGAGGGGGGAGAGGAGAACCAACGAAGCAACCAACCAACCAACCAACCAGTCCGAGTCCATGTAGAACTTTCAAAATCCAACAACATCCAACCTATACAATTGCATGGTTAACACTTAAAAGGTACAAGGACTTGACTGTGTTGTAAAGACTCGTTCAAGTCGTATAGATGCGTCTGAGGACACACATACACAGCAAGCATCAGAGTGACTGTTCAGTGTACAGTACAGTATAAAGTCTGTAGAGTCATAGATCAAAGGGCTTCCGTCTCATTACAGTCATAGCCAATCTGAGTGAGTGTATGCACGTAAACAAGTAAGTGTCTTTCTCAGTTTCTGTCTCTGTCCGTCTGTGTGTGTGTCTCCATGTTAACTCACTCTCCCACTCTCTTTTTCCTTCTCCTCGCTCTCTCATTCCTCAGTCACTTCATGAGTTTCCTAGCTAAGTGGGCAAATTGAACGGAGCATTGTGTGTGCATTAATCACATTTGTCCCAGCCAGCCAGTCAGAGAGAGAGAGAGAGAAAGAGTCAAAGCTATCTGTACTCCAGCTAGAGGTGCCTGCGTCTCATAAAAAGGATGATGACCCACACAATAATATGTACAACTAAAAATATCCCATTCACCATTCACCATCATCACATTCTTCACTCATCAATTTCCTCTCATTTTGCAAGCTCAGCAACACTCCTTCTTCACATTCACATCCACACGAACATCTCTCAAGATATTCTCAACTTGATCCTTCATTTGAGCTACATCTTTGACTGTAAACTCACTCGGACCAAACGAGTGAGTTGGCGAGTCTCTTATAAAAGTTTATGGGAGAAGACGGGAGAAGAGGGAAAAAAAAGTTTAAAGGGGGCTCTGAATTTTGCAACTCCAGTAGCTCTGACGCTGAAGCTACGAGATGGAGATAGCCAAAGGTAAATGTGATAAAAGAGACTCAAGACTCGAGTTTGGTGTGTGTGTGTGTGAGAGCAAGAGAGAGAGAGTGTGTGTGTAGGGAATGACATGAAGGTGGGTTGCACTCGTTCGAGTTCCAAATGATGGCCACAAGTCTAGAGAGAGGGGGAAAGCGAGAGTAGGATAGATGGATGGGATTATCATTTGAGCCAGGAGAGTTTGTGAGCGATGGTTGCTGGCCTGTTGCCAGTCTAAGGGAAATTCGCCTATTCGCTTTTACTCTGGACAGAGAGCGAACGAGTGAGGGAGACAGAGACAGAGAGACGGAGAGAAGAGACACGCACTCGTAGGTGAGAGCATATAAAAAGAAGAGTAAAAGAGAGAGAGAGAGAGAGAGCGGGGAAAAGGGTATATGATGGAGAATTCGACTACAATGGCTATATGAACATGAGACAGAACGAACAAGCGAGCGAACGAACGAGCGAACACTGAAATGGTGAGATGAAGGATGAAAAAATGTAGGCTCATTCTATTGCTATCTCCTGCACTCCTCGTCATCTCCTCTTCCTCTTTCTTTCTCTCTATCTCTCTCTCTCTTGCTTTTCCCCATTTTTCGGAAAAGCTGCAGACTGTGCTTCTTTCCCAGCGTACGAACGAGAATGAGAGAAGGAGAGAACGAACGGATGAGCCAACGAACCAACCACACCCTCCGAGTCTAAGTGCATGTTGGTCCTTCCTTAGGGAAACTCTTTCTACTTAAGCTCAACTGAATCCACTGTGTATGTACATGTCCATGCTTGATGCACCATGTCCCTATACTACCCACACACATACACACACACACACATACAGACCTAACATACATACTCACTCACTTACTCACTCACTCACTCAACTCATCCCTTCAAGCTTTCTCCCATATCCTGGAAATTTCTCAACCGACGTTCTTCCTTCTTCGTTCTTCCTCCATCAACCAACTCTCGAGTCTCGTCTCCCTACTTCTTTCTATCTGTACTTCTCCCTGTGCTGCTGGTGTTCACTCATGTACGAGAAGGAGGACGAGACTACACAGAATTCACATCGACATGAACCTCCATCTCCATCTCTCTCTCTCTCTCCCTCCTACTCTCTCTCTCCTACACTCTCTCTCTCCTTCCCCGAGTGTACGTCTATGGTGGGAAAAGGATTCTTCTTATCATCAAATGATGCCAATCGGCCATCACACGTTCCTTCCATTCTCTCCTTTTAATCTACACTAAAAGTCCGCTTCCATTCAACTCATCGCATTACTCCGTTTCCATTCCCCATTCCACTCCACTCTTTTTCTTCCCAGACTCACAGAGAGAGAGAGCGAGAGAAACTTGATCCATCAACCTTTCCATCACCGTCATTCCGCTCCAACTCATGCTCACACTCATGCTCACACACATACACACACATACATGGATGTACGTATACATAAAAACTAAACAACAACATCCTTTGCCGTAGACTCGACTCTATCTGTACTTGTTTAAAACCCAAACTACTCTTTGGCGATATCGTTTTCGTTTTCGAATTCGAATTCGAATTTCTCTCTCGATTTCGACGTCGACCTCGTCCAAAGTCACAATCAGTCGTCGTCTCACACTCACACTTTACCACCGATGAAATTCAATTCATTTCCCAATCAAATCCGAGGCAACTGGATCTCTCTCTCTCTCTCTCTCTGAATTTGTATTTATTTCCATCTCTTTCGCAATGTAATGTAAAATAAAGTAAAGTTTGATGATGTGACTTGGAAATATTGTGAAGTGTTTTGGAGTTGTGTGAATTGGGAGTTGTGAATGTGTACATATGGACGGTTGATGACTTGATAGAATGGGCAGAATGGGCGGCTCAAATAGATTTATAGTGTGTGCTTTTAGAGGGAAAGAAACACTGACTAGTCTGACGACTCTCACATACTCCTCCGAATGACTCGACCCTGCGACACCACAAGAAACTCACTGTCATTACCTTTTACCTTCTTTCCTCTCCCTTTCCCGAGCGTCATGAACATTGACATTGACACGGGAAACGGGGAAACTCACTGTGCAAAAGAGAGGCGGAGAGAGAACGCGAGAGAAAGAGAGAGAGAAGAGAGAGAGGAAAATGGGAGATAGAAAAAGATGAGAGAATTTTTTAGTTAGTTTCCTCCTGGATCCGGCGTCATCATGATGGTCTTTACTACTAGAATATCTGCAGTCTACATTCGTTGGTTGGCTGGTTGGCTCGTTGGTTTGGGTGGTTGTCTGTATGAGAGACAGAGAGAGAGAGAGAGTAGAAAAAAAGAAGACGAGCTTTGGTTCGGGTTCGGCTCACTTCCTACTCCCTTTCATTTCATCTTCACTCTAAATGTAATGTTTTTTTCTCTTCTCGTCTCTGCTCTGGGTTTCTTTCCCTGGAAGCGATGAGACAGAGAGAGAATGAGAAGGAGAGAGAATATGAAGACAGCCAAGGAATTACGGATGAGAGAAAAAAAAATCTAGTGAGGTTTCTTTTGTATGAGTCATTTCAGCTTGAGCTTACACTTCAACTCTCTTCATCTTCATCTTCATGCTCCCAAGTCACACTAACCAACGAGAACCAAAAAATTTAGCATTGAATCAACTCTCTCCGCTCTCTTCTCTCCTCTCTTTTTCTCTTATTCTTCTCTCGTTGGCAAATGTCTCATCTCAGAGAAGAAAAGAGAAGAAGTTGAAGGGGGAAAAGGTGGGATGCCTCGCTGTAGGTTTCATATGGATATGAAATCCATGTTGGATGTTCAATGTTGAATGTTGAATGTTTTGTGAAGTTGAGTTGAGTTGAGAGTGAGAAACCTGAACGTGTCATGGCAGACGGACAGACGGACGAAGCTGGAAGCGCTCCTTGTTATTGTACAACATAAATATAAATATGCACACACACACACACACACATACACATGGATTGTGAGTGGTAGTAGAATAGAAGAGAACACAATTGCATGGAACACGTCGGATTTGGAGTTGATAGCAATCTACATGTCGGCTATCTCTATTCAAGCCAACAGCCCAAATGCATCTCTCTCTTTCTCTCTCGTTTGCTATCTAAGTTTGTACGATAGCGACTGAATTTATTCTACATATGCGGAATATATTGGGTTTTGTACTCACTCGCACACACACAAACACACACACACAGACACAGAATGTGAAGGTACTGTCGAGTCTTGTCTGGTTGCATGTGGCTAACGACCGTGGCTTGGCTCAGCTCCTGATCATCATCCTTCACGAGATGAGGCAATGCAAGCTTTTTACACTCCAGCTGAGGAGACTACCACCACTCTCTACCATCTACAATACTCTACATACTCTCTTCCCTTCTTCTCTTCTTCTCTTCCCCATATCCATCTACATACGATATGTATCCATTCTCTGCAGATATTACATGGATGTGTGTGTATATGTGTGTGAGGAAGGGTCTTGGCATCCATCTCACATCATGAACATCTCTCCGTAGTTGGCAAGGTCTGTGAGTTTGTGCTCCAATGTCCATGCACACACACACACACACACACACACACACACTCACCAAACACTCACATGGACGTACATACATGTGTGCAAGAGTGAACCACTTTTTTAGAGCTCGTCTCCAAAGTAACCTCAGGTGGGAATTGAAGCGTATGTACGTATCCACAATCCACATGGGCCAGTACAGATACTTCACTTGTTATCCTTATTTTATGCAAATTATCCCTATATACGATACAATTGACCATCTCTCTCGCTCTCTCTCTCTCTCTCTATACCTCTCCGTCTCCTCATCTCCATACTCGTACTCGTACTCACAAAAAAATATCTCAAAGTCCCTCAATTAATCTCTTATTTATTACGATAGAAATCCAACATATCATCAACACACTTAATTCCTCATCTTTCATTAGAAAATATGTGTGTTTGCAAACTCCTGGATCGTTTAGGAATCCCAGTGTATTTTCACACTTTCTTACTCTTTTGTCCCAGTTTTGATTCAGAATTTTGGAGAGCATGATTTTGACGGTGGAAAACTTGGTGTAAATGAGAAATCTGTATAGGTTCGTTGTAGGTTGTCTGTTGATATGAAATGAGCTCATTTCATCTTCTCATGCCATGAGCAATGGAAAGAAGGTGAATGAAAAGTGAGAGAGAGTGAGAGAAAATGAAGAATCAACCGGGTAGGAAACAGAAAATAGTTTGCGGGACTTGGTGAGACGGAAGAGAGAAAGAAAAGAGGAGAAGTAGCTAGAGAGGGAGAGAGAGGGGAGACGAAGACGGAGGAGTAATAAGGAATGAGAAAATCTCACTATCCCCCCAATTCACTATTCCCAGTGCCTATAGCAACGCGGTGCATATCATCGTGGGAATACGAGAAAATGAAAGAGCACAACTCCGCTATTATTACTCGAGCGAGAAGGAGAACAAATACGACGACGACGAAGAAGAAGAAGAAGAATAGTCTCAAGTTGTGCGGAACAAGGCTTTTCACAAGCTCAACTCGTTTTCGCTTTTCGCATTCTCCACAGTTTCTATGGATCCATGTACATATGTAGGACTTGTGTGTGTGTATGTGTAAATTCTGTACATGCATCTACATATTCCACACTCTAACTCCAACTCCAACTCCACATCCATGCTCAGTCACTAGTCACTAGTCACTAGACATCCACCATGAAAAATAAACGAACGAGGAGCCAAATGCTTGGACCATATGTACGCCTTCACATCATGCTCGCTCCTACTCTTTTTCTCTTTTCCTCTTCTCCTCCTCCATACTCCTCTCCTTCCCATCGTCCGTCTATTCTATCCTGTAGTAGATGAGACGAGGAAGCATTAAACATGTGAACTTTCTTTCCGTCCGTTTCATTTTCCCTTCTCTTCTGTTTTGTTCTCCTACTTCTTTTCCTCTCCTTTTCCTACTCCTTTTCCTCTACTCCACTCTAAACTATGAAGAATTCGAATTCAGATAGAGTTCCAACACTAAATTCGCACATATGCACAAATTTTGACGGAGTGTGCAGTGCAGTATTGGAATGGATGCTGTATAGGTACATACATATGTGTATTTACGTGTACAGTTGTTGCGGAGTAAAAGGAAAGGAGATTCTGGGACAAGCCCCCGTTTCACTGTGTTCCAAGGAATTTTATATGATGGGATGGAATATCATACTGTGTACGAAGAAAGAGAAATAGAGAAATAGAGGAAAGTGATGGGTGGTATGAGTAGAAGTAGAAAGTCCGTAGCTCATACACGGTAGATAGTCTGTACTTCTGTACTTGGTAAGTTTAGTTGGTGTATGTGTATACGTTATGTTATATGTATAAAGATGGATGGAGGAGTGGAGAGTGGATTGGAGGAATAGAGGATTCATGTCTTTAAAGCCTACATTCGACTCCATCAAAGAATGAATGTTCCCTTCCACTTGTTCCTTACCCAAAGTCATCTTCATCTTCATCTCTTACAGCACCAGCACCAGCATCAATACAGATCCTCTCCATCTCTCCTATCTCTCTCTCACTCTCTCTTCCCCGCTTTCCTTCTTTGTCGTTGATTTGGATTTTTTTGCTTAGACGGAGGAGAAGGGGAGGAAGATTCGGTACTCGGTCGTAATCCATAAAGGAGAGAAAGAGAGGAAAAGGAAGAGTAGCTGAGATCTCTATTGAATTGCATTTGATGTAAAGAGAGAAAAGGAATATGAGAGAACTAGAGAAGCGAGAGAACTCTTATTTTTTCTGAGTGCGAGAGAGAGAAAGAGGAGGGAGAGGAGAGAGAGACCTGAGATCCCATAATCATTTCCTTCCGCTCGACCGATCTGAACAATTTTCCGGCTGGCCATGCAACACCTCATCTCTCATCTCTCTCCTTTCTCACTCCCCCCATCCGATTCCTTCCTTCCTTCT
Source organism: Gisinianus flammeolus (assembly GCA_034699125.1). Lineage (NCBI taxonomy): Eukaryota > Metazoa > Arthropoda > Collembola > Symphypleona > Katiannidae > Gisinianus > Gisinianus flammeolus. Next base: position 109,876 of record JAIUND010000081.1, on the reverse strand, counting down.
TCCATAGTCAGTCACTCTCCGACTCCCAAATTTTATATATTTATCCGTGCATATATGAAGACTGGGAATCGTCATCATCTTATATTTTAAAGGGACTAAAAAAAGTGTGCTAAAATGGTGATGGGGGAATTTGCATTGTGAGACGAGTGATTGCACTCGGCATTTTGAACTCTCTCCTCCACTTTCTTCTTCCTCCAATGTTTTTCTTTATTTGGCTCTAAAAATACATGAAACTGAAGTTGGACATGAGGATGATTCAGAACCACTCAAACTCTTTGCCATACTCATCCATCGATGAAAGGGCCCGGTAGTACGGACACGGACAACTCTCTCTCTATCTCTGCAGTCTGCATATGGAATGAACCTTTCTTCTCCCTCTCTCACTCTGTCGTCTCTTTTATACACACGAATAAATTGATACGGGACCTGACACCCTCTCACTCACTCACTCACTCACTCACTCACTCACTCACTCACTCACTTCCTCACTCCTCACGATACTTTGTCTTGGACTGGAGTTTCTTTTTAAACTTTTAATACTTTGAACAAAACCGATTAAAGGAACAGGGAAATCCTTTGAGATTAACAAGGCTTGCCAGTCCAACGTATTCAAATCAACTCCCAACTACCATTTTCTCTCTCTCTCTCTCTGCTCTGTGCCGACGACGTTCTCGATTCTCCACTCTGGATTCTGGATTTACCATGTGGGTAATCGTAATACCTTGACGTTGCCTCATTTCATAAGCTAAAGTACATATTTGCGAGATTGGACCTTCGGAATATCAGTCGAGCACAGACTGGTTGCCAGTCTGGCTGGCTGGCTGGCTGGCATGTTCCTCTTTCACGGATATGTAATGTTTAAAACAGTTGTGTCTATATATGAAGTGAGGAAGGAAGGAAGGAAGGAGGTAGGCAGGCAGGCAGAAGGCAGGGGAAGTATTGTAGATGGGTGAAATGGTGAAATGGTTGTTTCAAAGCAAAGGATTGATGGGATTAGTAAAGCATGTGGATTTCTGGTTGGACATTGAGCATTTCGTTCGTTGGCTGGTTGCGTTGGTGGATGGTGGACGTGGTAAAGTTGATATTGTGAGAGTTGAGTTGAGTTGAGTTTGAGTCGAGTCGGCAAGTATAAGCAATAACAGACCAAACAGAAGGGAAGAGAGAATACTACGAGAGCTCTATATATGATCAAGAAAGAGTTCTATATGGCAGGAGCTCTCCTCGCTCTCTTTTGACATGGAGAGCATGGAGATTGATATGAAAGCTTTGCCTTGAGAGATAGGGAGGTTTCTCTCTCGCTCTCTCTCTCTCACTCTCCATCTAACCGTCTCGGAAATCTCCTCCGTACTCAAAACTACACTGGTGGAGTAACGTTAGAGTAGACTGGAAAGGAGTGAGACTGTCGTCTCCCGTCTACTTACTTGATGGCCAAAGGAATCCATTTCTATTCCTCTCTCTCTCTCTCCTATCTACACAATTCTCTACTCATCTACTATCTTCCACCCAGGCCACACGCTCACTTCAAATTCGCCTAGTTCTCTCTCCTTTTCTCTCTCTACCGTTCCAGTCATTTCATTATGCGGGGCCTTGTGGAGTCTCCTCCCTCCTTCTCTCTCTCTCTCTCTCTCTCTCTCTCTTATTACTCTTACACATGAAACTGAGTCTTTGAATTTCGGATCCAGCCTAAGCTTCATGGAATATAGCCCAAAGTCTCTACACCCACATTCTCTAATGTAATAACTTATAGAGATTTCCCAGTTGCTCATATCTCTGCCTCTCTCACTTTCCCTGTCTCTCGCTGTAACGTGCAGCCAGCACACTAACCAAAGTCATACGTACAGATATAAACGGCAAAAACTATGAGAACAAGGAAATAAGTATCGTATGTACATAGGTATGCATGAAGGACTGTCTTATTTCTTATATAAAGTTATACGATAAATTTTGTTTCGCCAAGGAACTTTTTGGATTCTCCCATAGAAATTAGGAATTCCCCCACAGCTGGGGATTCACCATTGCACATTGGTCTCTTCACACCTCGTACTTGTTTTTTTTTTTTTTTTTGCATATAAGATTATGAAAATGAAAATGGATGATAAAGTCTCGCTGGCTATTTCTGGTTCTGGGTCTGTCAAATGGTACAAGTAGAGTGAGATGTGTGTGTATGTGTGTGAGAAGTGGAGGTTTGGACACGTCAACTTATTCTGAGACAGTAGTTGTTGTTTATATTGGAGATTGGTGATTGGTGAGGAGTTGAGCGGTGTTTGCATATGAATGAGGCCATGTACATACTATTTGCTTGCTTGCTTACTCGTTCACTTCACGAGTATGAGGACATTTGCATTTGCATTTCATAGTTGGAAGCTGGACGGATGGAGGAGAGTGACTCTTACTTGACTGTAGGGGATTGGAAAAATGCTTTGACAACTCAAAACCCTTGCGACTGCCACTACCATTGCGACTGGATTGAAAGTTGTAAATGAATGTTGTTCATAAGACGAGTCCTTCTCTCTCTCTCTCTCTCTCACTCTCTGACTTGCCAGCTCTGAGTATCTGATTGTATGCCATTACTTGAATTGCTCAACCAAACCAAACACTCATCACATTTCATGTTCAAGTTTTTGAATTGGAGTTAGAGAATGTGGATGGTGGTGGATGCATGTATGCGTACAATTGTGAGTGTGTGTGTGTGCTTGTGCTTGTGTGTGTGTGTATGTGCATGCATGTAGTTGTAGTTGTCCGTGCGGAAACTATACGAAGTAACTAGACTTAAAGCAGCTCTGCTATCTCCTCTAGGTAACCTTAAACGACTTGCTCCATGGCCATTTCTTGCGCCTCTCACTCTTTCATTCTTCTCCTTCTCCTTCTTCTTCTTCTTCTTCTCTTTCCTGTGTACACTGATGCTAGTCGTAGTTGATATTTCGAAAGAGCCACATACTCATCCCTATACTTTTTTGATAGTTGCTCCATGTAAGTGAGTGTGTGAGTGTGTGTGTGTGTATGTATACATATATATACATGTACATGGTAGTTTGTAAGAGTTGTATTATTTCACATAGCGAATTGTGAGTGTAGGACGCCGAAAAGGCAAAGGCAAAGGCAAAACATGATGCTCGCTACTTGGAGTTATCCATTGACTTGACTACTTATATGTACATACATACACACTTACACACACACACACACTCACACACTCATATGAACATTTCATGTTCGGAATTGGACGGGTATAACAAAAGGAAAAGAAGGAGAGAAAAAAAGGGCTGAGCATGAGTTTGGCACAGGGAAAGACTAGGAGAGTTGGATATTCTATGTTGGATGTGGAGAGTCAAAGTCAAGAAGACTGGATTGAAAGACTTGGAGACGTGAATGCTGATTCAGAGATATCTGCCTGCCCTACTCACTCTCTCTCTCTCTCCCTCTCCCTCTCCCTCTCTCTCTCTCTCACACACACACACACACCCAAAAGCCCAAACCTACTTGCATGGAACTAAGTGCATGTATATGCATCTATCAAGGATATCCAGGGATTACATAAATATCACACATAACAGCAAAAGTATAGTGCAGGCATAAGCATATCCACATGAATGTACCTTCAATATGTTCACACTCTAACGCTTCTCTCTCTCTTTCTCTCTCATCTCGCTACAATGGCTCATTTTGCCAGTGTTCGCTCCATAGTGTTTGCTGTGTCTCTCTACATCCATATATGCAGATCACATTACAGAATTGAGGATGAGAGAGAGAGAGAGAGGAGGGAAGGCAGGAGCACATGAGATGGAGATGGAGAGAGAGAGAGAGAGAGGAAGAGTTAAAGCAGAGCAGAGCACAAGCCTCACTGTCACTATTCAATGTTTATCCTCCCCCAAAAGAGCTAAAAGAAAAAAAACCACCAACCCGCCCTTTCACATCCACCTCCGTCCTCAAAATTTATTCCTTACAATGCAGTTAAGCTACGTGCACAGACTTGAATTTTATGACGCCGGGCGAAGGTCCTAAGTGTTTGAGTGAGCGACTCTCGAGTCGAGTCGAGTTGAGTTGAGCAACCATCTCTTGACTCGACTCTCTCCATCTCATATGGACGATGTAGAAGTGTAGACTCCACATCTACATTGTAGAGTATGTAGAAATTGTAGAATGTAGAATGGTAGACGGAGGAGAAGGAGAAGATGCAAGTTGTGACTGATGGGTGTAATTAGGTATGGAAAATCATTTCAGTGGGAATTCCTTCCATTTAACCCCCACAAACAACCAACTCGGATCCAATAGATATTTATTTGTATTCATCCAACACACACTCACTCTCATTCACATGTGCTCTCTCATGCACTTACCTAATTATAATATGCAGAGTACACACACACACACACACACACACACACACACACACACACACACACACACGATGAAATTAAATACCTCCACTTTTCTTTTCTTTGCCAGTAATTCCCATATCATAAAATCCCATCCTATTCTTATCATTTATGCTCCTGACAATAATAACGAGGACGATGGTAGTATGGTAGCAAGAGCGAGCGAGCTGGAGGAGGAGAAGGAAAAGGAGGAATAGTAAGGAATATAAATGCAAAATTCCCAATTTACAATTTTGATGGAATGGAAGAAGTGTCTGAAATGAAATGTACGTACTTTCACCTTGACTTTGGAGGGCACAAGTCGTTTCCTCCCGGAGTGTGACATTTTCACCATTCGTCTGGCTGGTATCAGGAGATGAATCACCTCCAAATCTCAATCAAATCAATCAAATTTCAAGACTCCTCACTCCAAAAACTCCACAAGAAATATTGTAATCACAACTAAACAACTTTGGTTTTCCCTTATTATTTCCTTCACCAATTTTAACTTCACTACTAAATAAATAAATAAATAAGATAATTCACTTGATCATTCCAAAACAACAATTCACAATCCACTTTGATTCTGTATCAAAACATCATCCTCATTAGTATCTATCCATTTCAATCAATCGTTTCCTCCAATTTAAATTCACACTTGGATTTGCAAATTTCCCATATACAACGATCGGGATTTAAAAATATGCATACAAATTAAATCTACGCCGAATGGAAATATGATGAGAACAAATATTTTACACGCCCGGAAATATTAAAGTGTCTCTGTTGTCTTTTTTCATCGAAATATTCAGTTTAATTGTATTTTGTTTTTGGCGATGACACGACAAACTGGAACAGTGCAATCCTGAGTGAGTGCACAAACAAGAAATAAATCACACAAACTCACTGGAACACGATAATTCCGTGTCTCCTCGGACATGTGCGGATTCAGAAGTGGATGGAAATACAAATATTCTATTTGTATTTGGTTTGGCGTCTATGATGATGATGACTGACGAGTGGAGGAGCACAATCCGAACGGACTTTGATACCAAATGATTTAGTTGATGATGGTTTGGATTTGGTTAGGAATTGCAATTGAAATAAGACGACTTGACACTCATCTACCTGCCACCATATTTGGATTCCCTACCCACGACAACGACAACGACGACGACGACGACCATCCGAAACAAATACAAAAGAAACACCTGTTTGGCTTTACGTCTGTTTGTCTGTCTGTCTGTCTGTCTCGGTATGTGTATATGTGAACTTAAACGGGTATTTTTATTCGTATATGCGGGAGTTGTTACGGAGGAAGAGCTCTGTGTTTTTTTTCACCGGCTGAGTCCTCGTCCTTGTTCCTTGTTGTTGCTGGCTGGGGATTGTGAGAGAGAAGAGAAAAAGGAAGGAGAGCAAAAAGATTGAGAATGACGATGACTCTTCTGTGCTGTGCTGTGTGGAACTGGGAGAGCAGAGCCGAGAGACAGAGGAAGAGTATTAAAGTGCAGAGAGAGAGAGAGAGAGAGAGAGAAGTGAGAGGGGCTACCAAGAGGAACACGAGAATCCTTTCGAGGGGAACACGTCGCTCTCTCGCTCGCTCACTCGCTCTCACACACACACATACATAGAGATAGAGAGAGAGAGAGAGAGAGGATATGATCATATCACATGAACCATGTGCCTACCTATCAATAGGGACTAGAAATGACTTTGGAAGCTCTTGCATGTATAGAGCGGGTGTGCGTTAGTTTGTGTGTGTACTGTGTGTGAGTGTGGCTACCTCGCTTCTCCTCTTCTCCTGCTTGCTCGTATATAGCATGCGCACGTGGAGAGCATAGTCATCAATTGGGTTACTCGTGGACGTGGTTTGAGGAACCAGAGAGAGAGAGAGAGAGAGACAGAGAGAGAGAAAACCCGACTACGAGTAGTTCCTTACATATATCCAGATATCCTCTATATATTCATGCACATTTCCCATCTCCACTCATCACTCTCCCACAGCACACTCAAACACACATACACACACACACACAGCCCAACAACATGAGCAAAGACCTCCATTCAACCTTTGACCTGAGCTGGACACATGAAGATTGAGATATTTTTTCATTGGAGTCTGGATGCATGTGGGATATTCCTCTGTGACACCTCCACACACACACACACACACACACACACACACATATACACAGCACACATCTCGATAATCAAGTCAACCCAATGGAAAGGATGATGAGAATTTTGGATGTTGGATGTTGGATGAATTGAATGGCCACTAGTGATGCTCCTGCTGACTAAGGGAAGAAGACGACGACGACGACGACGACGACGACGAAGAGGAAGAAGAAGAAGAAGAATCCCTTGCGAATTCTTTCCTCGCTCTCTGCTTTCTTTCCATTAATTCTTCTTCGTATCCTCATCCTCATCCATCTAATCTACCCCTCTCTTCCTCTATTCCTCGCCCTTCTTTTTCTTTTTCTTTTTCTATACTTGTACTTCTCCATCTCCATCTCCGTCTTCGTCTTCGTCTTCGTCGTCTTCCTCTCTTCTTTTCACATGCTCTTTTTTACTCAACTCAACTTGAGCCGCCGTCTTTCTTTCATCATGAGCATCCACTTGACTCTTCCCATAGAATTTTCTGCACTCTGCACTCCCAGTTTCAATCCATTGTACAATTGTACATTGTACAATGAATCTCCGCACATTCATCCGTATACATACTCATTCCATATCTCTATCTCCCTCTCCATGTGTACAGAAACAGATATGATGTATGAGCGAGGAGAATTTCATGCCGTCCATTGGAAATCATGGCATGGCATGGAATGGAATGGGTGTATGAATGATAACCATGAGATGGGCAGAGTTGGTGTGAGAGATAGAGAGAGCGAGAGCGAGAGAGAGAGGGGAACAAGGACCAAAGAATTAAATACATTGAATAGTTTTGTGAGGACTTGAAGATTACCTTGTGAAATGGGTGAGTCGATGGGTAATTGAGTGGCCGACGACGACGACGACGAGACAAAAAGAAGTTGTAAATTGGACGGACTATCTATCTGTATTCGCTCTTGGCTTATGTAATATCTCATGTGTGTGTGTGTGTGTGTTGTTTACCAGGTATCTCATCTCATGTACATGTGTACATATGTACATATGCATGTGCGTGCATTCAGTTCTTATGCTTCCAACTCTTGCTTTTGCTTGGGATTTAGCTGTGAATGTGACTGTGACTGTGGCTGTGAGGCCTGAACTACATAACATACATTAATGGAGGATCCCACAATCCATATGCAGACTATCCTTCATCTCATTCCACTTATCTCCCCCGACTTGGACATGTCTCTCTCTCTCTCTCTCTCTCTCTCTTTTACTCTGTTCTCTGTTCTCTCTCATGTATGTACGCAGTGACTATCTGTACTAAAGAATATTTATGTGTGTGTGAGAGAGAGATGTACATAGTGATATGTGTATGTAATACGAATACATATTATGTATGTGCATGTGCATGAGACTGAGGATGAGTGTGTGTGTGTGTGTGTGTGGTTCTCCTTTTACACTCTTACGGCCTTCGCTTCCTCCTCACTTTTTTTACCCTTTGCCTTTGCCTGTACATATATTGTGTACGCGTACTGGAATCATGCAAACTCATCCACGATGAATAAAGTAGTAGAGGTGCAGCCACTCACTACTCGAAACCAAAAGACTTTTTATCGCCTCTCTCGAGTCAAAACCAAAAAAAAATTTGGCCTTTGTGGCCTTCTCCTTGTTCACCAGATTCCATCATCTAATCCAACATGGAACAAGAGTCTCTCTCTCTCCTATTTCCCCAACCTACTCCTACCATAAGCCACACACACACACATATTTAAGTATTTTTCTTGTACGAAACGAATACCAAGTTGGTCAAATGATTTTCTATCTCGTACTTCGTACTCCTTACGGGTATCACAATTCACAGCAGGAGCAGGAGAAGGAGAAGGAGAAGGAGTAAGAGTTAGAGTAAGAGTTAGAGTAAGAGTTAGAGTAAGAGTTAGAGTAAGAGTTAGAGTAAGAGTAAGAGTATGTACTCACACGTTCACATGCCTCCAACTCATCATCATTATCAGCACCATGATTAGCCTTAATAATGAGAGAGTGAGAGAGCGAATGTGTATGAGTGTGTGTTTTTTTAGTGTGGAAACTCATGAAGCTCTCTAAAGTTGGCTTTTTATCCTTCCCCTATATTTCCATTTCTTTTTCTGTGTATAGAACCATCAAAACAATTTTTTGTGTCTAGATGCTCCAAGTGTCTCTCATTCTTTAGAGGAAAACGAGTACAAAGGCAAAACGAGTATCAAAAAATATTCTAAATATTGAATTGTGCAACTATTTTTTGTGTGCATGCGTCACCTTGCGTGCTCATCAAGTTACCTACACTTTTGTTGAGTTGAGTAATGTTTTGGGATTTGCTTTGCTTTGCTTTGGTTTGGGGTGGGATGAAAATGGAAAATACAAAATACAAAAGTACCTCCACTTTCTGTATGTACAGATATATAGACAATGCACATACATAATATGTATCAACATGAACATGAGCGTTCGGAAACCAGTTGCAATCTTAATTCCAAACATTTGAGCCGTTGAGGAAACTTTTCGCCAAACTCAACTCGATTGAAGATTTCGAGTGTGAATTCGTGGCGATGCAATACAAATACATGGCATTGCATTACATTGGTGCCAATAAAAAAGAGACACAGAGAGAGAGAGAGATTCTTTCCTTGCCTTTCTTTTTCCTCAACCTTCTACGCCTTCAATCCTTACGATCCTTAACCATTTATTCATTCATCTAAATTAACTCTGCCTATTTTCTTCCATATAGAAGACTCTTACTTACTACATATAATACAGGCTGAAAGAATTGACTACCTTTCCTTTCTTATTTTGGGTACAGACTCCCAACTCCCATCCTAATTCCTCCCTATTTAGATTATACAACATTACACAGAGAGACGGCGAGAGAGAGAGACAGAGCGAGAGACAAGACAGTCCTAATTTCTCCATGTGACTTTTCTTCTTCGTCTTCTTGTTCTTCTTCTCATGCTCTACTCGCTTCTTCTCAAGATGATTGTGATGATGATGATGATGCTGATGATGATGAGACTCCCCGCACTCAAAACTCGTGGAAAAATATTCTTGAAGGGAAGAGAGCATAAAGTTTCAAGTTGGAGTTGGAGTTAGTTGGCGGCGATGAAGAAGCAGAAAGTAGAGGGAGAGAGAGAGAGAGAATATCTCTATGAGGATGAGGATAAAGTACAGGGCGTTGTGTGTGAGATACTTGAGACTTGAGACTGTGAATAGCCACGAGAAGAGAAGGAAGAGGAGAGAGTCATATAGTTTTTGTCTGTGTATTTATTTGGAAAATGTTAGGAGAGGATCGCTGGTGATGTGATGCGATGGTAAGATATTAACATGAGCCTTGAGCTGGTTTCATGCTGACGCTGTATCTGCTACGACTAGGACGACTAAGAGTACGAGTACGAGTACGAGTGGAAGTATAGAATGGTATGGAATGAAATGGTTGGTTCACTCTCCAAAACGCAATGGGATTGAAAGACGAGTGAGTGAGTGAGTGAGCGAGTGAGGCGAACATTTTTTTTGCACTCTTCTCTTTACTGTGCAATCTCGCTCTCGCTCTTACTCTTTACTCTTACTCTTACTCTTGCTGTTGGAGAGAACGAAGAACGAACGAACGAAGGAAGGAACGAGTGAACGAACAAACGGAGATGTGGATAGGGAAATGTGTGTACATGGATGGATATATAATATATATCTATGAAATCCTCCTGCTGCTTGCTGCTGCTGCTGCTGCTGCTGCTGGTTCGGAGCCGAAAGCATCTCACGCCCACAAACTCCCTCATATTATTTGAACCAGTCTACTCGGCACACATACACACACACACACACAAATGCTCTCTCTCTCTCTCTTTTAGTCTCTCGCTTTTGTATATATGGATATGGATGGTACTACATGAAGGTTTTCACATCTCCAGGCCCACCGTATCGATCTAGGCACCCAGAGTAGTCGAGTTCTACCTCATCTCTATCCCCTTTCCTCTCTCTCTCTCTCTTTCTTTCTTTCTATCACTCACAAAAGTATGAGAATGAGAAGAAAGACGGAGAAGAAGAAGAAGAAGAAGAAGAAAAAGAAGATGAAGACGGAGGCCGAAACTAGGGAAGAGAAGAGGAAAGATGAGAGGGCTTTTGGTTGTAAGTAGATGGGCTCGTGCACAACCAAGACCAAGACGATGAGGACAAAAACGAGAAAAGGAGAAGAAGGAGGAAAGGAAAGGAAACGGAACGAAACGAAACGAAACGAAACTGAGAGAGTAAGTTGAGTTGAGTTGAGTCGAGTCGACCCAAAGGCAAAATGCTCGTGTGCCAGAAGCAGAAAACCGGATCGGAAAAGATGAGGCCAGACTGTTCAGATGGAAACGACGACGACGAAGAAGAAGATGAAGAAGAAGAAGAGAGCAAAGGGGGGAAGCTCATGGATATTGATGCATCTACATTTAGATGTTGGATGTTGGATGTGAGAACCCAAGTTTGAAATGTAGACAAGACATGGAGTATGAAATGAAGGAAGAGAACCCACAAGTATGCATATGAGAAAGCCCACCGAGGAACTGCGTACATATCTTTAGGAACGGTCTTTTGGCGAAAGAGAGGAAATTGCATTTCCGAAACTCCCACCGTCATCACCACATTCAACCCCAAAGTAAGTATTATAACAAACACAAATACACACACACACATCCACATGCACATCCATTCCCTTTATCAGCTTTCTTCTCTCCTTCCTTAGTCTCACGATCCGTCGACTGTATATTATAGACGAATCGTCCAGAAACCGAAAACAACAAAATTCTAATCGCCAACACTCAGAGATTCCTTTCAACTTCCCAACACAGCACAACACAACACAATACAAAACAGAACACAATCGAGCATAGCATGGGCTTGAACTATCACTGGGAAATTATTGAATGGAAATTGAAAAAGTCCAGTTGGAGTTGCACCCGGAAATGAGTCTCTCGCGTATAATTAACATGCGGATTTTGTTTAACTTTCAAGACAAATCAAAACCCCTGGAGGTCAATACGAGCAAGAACCCATTCAAATGTGTTCACCCAGACAGACGGCCGACGAGGACGACGACGACGACCATTTATGTCAAGTCCTCCTCCTCCTCACAGCTATACAAACATACATATAGGATAGCCAACCCATCACAAATGCAATGTGAGCCATTCCGCACTGAATTTCTCCTGCTTGGGGTGTAATGAGACGACTGAGAATGTTCAATGTAGAGTTGTTGTAGAGTAAGAAAACCTACACTCCGTATTATTATGTGCGTGTTGGTTGTTTGTACACGTAAATTGTAAATTGTAAATGATAAGGAAACGGAATGATGGAGAAGATGAAGGAAGGAAAGGGAAGAAGAAGATGAAGAAATGTGTGGAGGAGACGAAGATTTGTATTTGGATTTGGATTTGGACGACGGCAGTACAAAGTTGAGTTTTACTTATCGCGAGTTGCTTGTTCAGAATTCCTTCCATCGCATCGCCGTGGTCGAATCAATGTGCTCTCTGTGTATGTACATGTACATGTGATGTATCAGTGTGTGTGTGTGTGTACATGTGTACATGAGTAAGTATAAGAACGAGGGGGGAAAAAACTCTTTGATATTCCTATTCGGATTTGAACGAACGAACGAACGAACGAACGAACGAGCGAGCGAAGGATGGAACGAAAGAAGAAATGAATGAACGAACGAACGAACGGGTTGAAAAGAGACGAGAACGACGAGGAGAATTAGCAACAGGTACTATCCAATTTCATCCGCACAATGTCAACCTCATGTTGTGCTTCACACTGCTGTATACCTACTACGTACGTACGTACCTATGTATACACGAAATATTCCAGTACCTTTACGCATAGTGAGTTGATGGAGGAAGGGAGGGAGGGAATGAGTGAGTGAGTGAGTTGATTTATCCATATGAAATTGCATATCTGTTCTGTAGAGTCTGGTTGTTTGGAGGTGGAGGATGGAAATGGAAATGGATAAAAAGACTTTCTCGCATGGATCTTGCCCAATCTGAATCTAGATTTTATATTAAAGACTGTGTGTGAATGTGAGTGAATGCGGAATGCAATCAACCATCGACTTGTTTACGGCTGCTGCTGCTATTGCTAGCTGCTATTACAGCTAGTGCTGGTGAACGTGAGCTTCCTTTACTTGTGGTGCTCACCACTACGGATACTAGCTACTGCTACTACCTACGAATACGACTATACGATCATGGAATCCAGTTGGTTTATTCATAAGAGAGCATGAAATGTGTCGAGATGGATGGATGGATGGATTGCTCACTGACTTATTCGCTGGTTGGATTTGGATACCACGGAAATCACATGGGGAGATTTCTCAAACGAGAAGAATCAGAGACATAGATAACAGAGAAACTCTGAAACTCTGGACTCGTTCATTCCATTCAACACCAGCTTCAGCTATTCGGTTGTTTGAGTATTATTTAACTCTCCAATCCAACTCCATTCCAATCCAATTCTATCCACACAGACAGACAGAAAGACTCTCGGCAGTGTAATGACAACAACGAGATGATGACTATGCATAAGAAACCCAATGTGAATAAATATGTAAACGCATGATATTCTATGACATAACAGACAGAGAGAGGAGATCACAAGAGGAGAGAGAGAAAGAGAGAGAAGGCAAAAACAAGGAAGGTGGTTTGGCAAGATGATGATGGTTTGTGTGTGTGTAGAGTATGTACATATATGTACCATAGGGACGCAAGGAACATTGGATTTGGAGTGAGTGGATCTGTATGTATGTACATTGTGTAGATGTTGTAATCGCATGTTGTAGCTCCTCTCCCTCTTCCCACAATAGACTCCACACACACACATTCTCTCTCTCATTCTGTCTCCCATAGATAAATACAACCAGACGTTCCATCAATTTATACACAAACCTACGCAGAAGAGAGGAACAGAATGAGAGAGAGAGAGAGAATGTCGGAACAAAAACTTTGTGTGCAGTGCAGCCAAGTGTTATTGTCAGCTCCACAGACATGCAGACACATACATACGAGTCTCCACTCTCCACTCTACATGGTCATGAGTTCTTCCCAGAATCAACTCAACTCAACTCCACTACACAACGAAACGAAACGAAACGAAACGACGAGGAGCAACCTCCTTCACTCACTCTTTATCACACACACACACACACACACACACACACACACGCATGTACATGAGTACATCTCACATGGATATCTGGATACATGTGAGTACATGCGAGTCGAGTCGAGTCATACCAAATTCACTTTTGGATTTCCCATCCAAAAGCACCGTAGTTTTCCACTACGGCACACAAAAGCCAAAGCCAAAGCAAAAGGCAAGGGGAAAGACGTTGGTTGGGCAACCGAGTACAGATACGATGCAACTACAATACATACACACGACGATAAGATATGAGAAACAGAGAGCTAATTAAGGTAGAAGACATTGAGAGAGAGCCAGAGAGAGAGAGAGAGAGAATGGATAAAAGGGCGAATGATGGAGAATCCTCTTCTCTCTCTCTCTCTCACTCTCTCTTGTTGTGTCTCTGTTGAAGAGAACGAGATGAATTTGGTATCTGTGGAAAAGAAGTGCTGTATAGTCACATATGGATATGTATATCTAAAGTCCGTATTAGGATAGAGAGTGCCGCGTCCTTATGGGAAATAAAAAGAATGGATGGGGACGAGAACAAGGACGGCCGGCTGTATCTGTAGCTGTATCTGTACAGTAGTAGCTGTAACGTAACAGCCGAATGTAGTTTAGGATTGGGAGAAGAAGTGTAAAAAGGATTTCAACCAGAGCGAGCTCAATTCTTAACATGATCCATCCGTCAATCCATCCGTCGTCTATCCTCACCGTCCATTCTCTACTGTACGTATGTATGTATGTATCATATGTATGTATGCATGTGTAAATGTGTATGTGGAGTGTGGGTGCCAGACTTGTCGGAAACCCAAATCTAATCCTTGAAAGAAAATTGTTCATGTAAGATGCGGATGGGGATGAAGAGCTGTAGCTGTAGCTGTAGCTGGGTGCTTCTTTCTTACTCCACCCAATGGAATGTCTTTCACTCTCTTTCCTCCTCGTTCTCACTTTGGTTTTGGTTTGGGTTTGGGTATTGGTATTGTCATGATGGTTGAGAAGACGTGTCTGTGAGCTGCGAGTTTAAATTGTAGCCTAAAAGCTCATGTTGTGGAGTGCGTGCGAGGAGCGAGCGAATGAGCGAGCGTCTCCTTCGGAGGGGCACTCAAGTCAAGTCAAGGTTCAAGACCTCCAGTTACAAATACACGTCAACTTTGGAAATGTAGAGAGAGAGAGAGAGACAGAGAGAGAGAGCAATGTAAATGGATGGATGAAGGAAGAAATCGTTAGCCTAAATATAGATTTCCAGTCCATTCATTTCCATAGAGCTCCCACGGAAAAGGAAAAGGAAAAACCAACGAAGAAAAGTGGAAAAGGAAGGGAACGAGCAAGAAGGAAAAACGGAGAACGGCTGTTTGCACTCGACTTGCATCGAAATTCCTTTTTTTTCTCGCCCGCGTGCCACTCTTCATCTCTCTCTCGCTCTCTCTTTCTCTCTTTCTCTGTCTGTCTACTCAAAACTGTAGAGAACTCGTGTAGAAAAATGTGGAGCTCACATCATAAGAGATTCCGTGCATAGCATTAGATGGGCCGTGTTGACACACTCACCCTCACACCACTCACTACTTTACACACTCCTACCTATACTCCTACCCATTCCACCCGTAAACTCCCACACAGACAGGCACAAGCAGACGCACTTTTGATCAAATGCAAATAGAAAGTATAAGAACTGAAAGACTAAAAGCTTCATCATCTATTTTGACCTTTTGTTCTGTGTTGTGTATGGTTTGGGATGTAGGAAAGGGAGGAGGGGGCGGGGTGGACGAGGAATTCGGGTGATTATTTTGATTGGACGAATCAAGTAGCTTGAAGAAGAAGAGGAAGAGCAAGTGAAATGGATTTGAGTTGATCATCAAGACGGAGTGAGGTTGAGCTGGTGGGGGGGGGGGGGGGTGAGAATTAATCTACAAACCTCAAACTGAGACAGAGCCAAAGT
The DNA here is from genome assembly GCA_034699125.1 of Gisinianus flammeolus. NCBI lineage: Eukaryota > Metazoa > Arthropoda > Collembola > Symphypleona > Katiannidae > Gisinianus > Gisinianus flammeolus. The sequence goes on along the minus strand of JAIUND010000081.1, from coordinate 94,306 downwards.
ATATAGGAGAACAAGAACAAGAAAATGGAAAAGAGAGAGAGGGAGAGTTGGATGGGGGAGTGGACGGACGGACGGACGGAGGGGAGTAAGTTTATCTATTTCCAGAAACCCGGGTTTTTCCACGTCTAATGGTCAAATAAAATGATGGACTATAATGAAAAATGCATCTCTCTATGTGTGTTGAGTTGGTTCCGCTACCAACGACCCTCCAACCAACATCCAACATCCAAACATGAGAGAGAGAAAGTTGGCCTCTTGGCTGTGAGACATCATGTCGTGGTCAAGTTCCTTGGCTTCCGTCGAAAAACTTTCTCTCTCTCTCTCACTCTCTCTCACTCTCACTCTCTTGTCTATGTTGGAGGATAACGAATCAAGGAAACCAGAGGAGACGGAGAAAAAGACGGAGAGAGAGAAAGAGAAGGAGAGAAATGAGGAAAAAACGGCGGAGAATTGCTCCTGGAGCCATGTTGTAAATATATTCGACATCCAGCTATATCCAGATGAAATCCTATAGCGGCATCCAGTAGTCGCTAGTTCTATTCCTATATGAATGTCATTGTCCTTGGAGTTCCCTCTCTCTCTCTCTCTCTCTCCCACACACACACACACAGTATAGCAGACTCGTTCAGTCACGTTCATTAGAGAGAATAAGATGATTTGGTTGGGGAGAGAAGGCCAGAGACTCGCTCACTCGCTCACTCACTCACTCCCGCAGAGACCAGCAATACTCGTTCGTCTACTCGTCTCTTTCTGTCTCTCTCTCTCCCTTTTTCTCCGTCTCCTTCCACTTCCATTACTATAGAAACTCTTGTCCTCGTCTCAACTTGTACGTATGTACATTGTACATGATGAGGACGCTTCACTCTCCTCCATACACTCAGAACCCAGACTCATTTGGAATTGGAAGGAACGCGAGGAGCGAGAGCAATAGAACGAGAGAACTAGAGAGAGAGAGAGAGAGAGAGAGAAGAGGAACGAGGATAGCGAGTCCTAGTCGTCACTGTGAGATCCGAGACAGCCCGCAAACGACAGCTCTTTCCTCTACTCACACACACACACACATACAATTCGCTCCCTTTCTCTCTCGCTCGCTCTCTCTTTCTCTCCCACTCTTCTCTTACTTCCCATAGACCGAGCACAAAGGAATAGGACGCGAGGAGTGTGCAATGTCTATGTGTGGAGACTACACACATTCGGAAACCTACTTCCACTTTCACTCCTACGTACACTCTTTCTCTTTCTCTCTCTCTCTCTCTCGTCCTATAGACCTTTGGAAAAGTACTAAAACACCACAGAGCTGCCATAGGCCATGCCACACTTGTACTTCTTCCAGCTTCACATGACATACGTAGACATTTGTGTCTCATGATACTCGATCGCTCCCTCTCTTTTTCTCTCTTTCCCCTTTCTGTATGTATGCAAGTGTGATAGAGAGAAAGAGAGGAGTATGGAGGAGATTAAAATGGTAGTGAAAGGGAATGACCGAGAGAGAGAGAGAGAGAGCGAACAGTAGACAACAGTGGACATGGGATATGGACGGGTGACAGGGACAGGTAATGCCCATGCCAGCGCCAGAGTCAGAGCCAGAGGACTCTTAAACACCAGAGAAGGAGAGAGAGAGAGAGAGAGAGAGAGAAAGAGAGAGAGAAAAGGAAGGGGGGAGAGTGAGTAAATATATTATTTGTAGCCATTCTGCATGTAAGGAGCATCAAAGTGCAGAGTCAAACCAGCTTCCGACTCCAGCTCGATAAATCAAGCTCCGCCGGCAAAGCTCTTCTCCAACTCCAACTCCAACTCTAGCTCCAGCTCCAGCTCCAGCTCTCGCTTTCCTTTCTTTCCTTCTTAGGATTTTCCGAGCAGAATGGAGCAGTGAGCAGTGCAGATGGGATGGTGATGGTGATGGAAACACACGCTACATTCACATATTATTATTATTATGAATGTGGTGCCTTAGCTTCAGCCTTTCCCTATTTTCCCTCTCTTTCCATACACACACACATACACGGATATATGTAGAAGAGTGAGAGAGGGAGTCAGTCAGCCATAGAGAGAGAGAGAGACAGAGAGAGAGAGAGAGAAACGGAGATAAAATGACGGAAACCGCAGGAGTGCAGACAAGGCTGGAAGGAATCTTGTCGAGTTGTATAGAAATATGTAGAGAAATGGAAGGAGGAATGGAGGGCTTAGTCAACGAAGCATTCGGAACCTAATTTCAAGTGAGCTCGTCTCACATTCATTCAGTTAGATGGAGAAAGAGAAATGGAAATAGAAGGCGAAGGGAGTGAGCTGTCCATCCATCCCAACCCTCTACCAGTGTCTACCACATATGTAGGTACATACTCACTATATGTATGAACTATCCCCATCACTACATACTAGATACTCTCCTCGCCTCGCCTCTTCTAGCCTGTAGCCTGTACCTGCAATGTAAATGTAAGGAAGTCTGGAATACAGGACAATGAAATACAGGAATGGAACAGACGGCGAATATCCACTCTGAATATCTGTATATCGTATTTGTACATATACATAGTATATACGACTACGAATGGAAATTCTCGGAACAGGGAGGAACATGGAATCAACGTCGTTGGCTTATAATATCCCTCGTTCTACATTCTACATCTACCCATCTAAATCTACATGCGACTCCACTCCACTCAACTCAACTCGACTCAACTCAACTCATGTTCACTACCCACAGCCAGCATACGCGCGGCCACACACACACACACGGAAAGTTGTGCATATATTTACCGAATATAGGAAATATCTTACATATGGTAGAGCACAGACGGACTCTTCAGACACGGCCACAGACACAGATATGGCATGGAATGGAATGGATAGGAAAATGTTGGCCATTTCCCTGTGGAAAGCATCAAATCAATCTTGCTCACTAAATCCAGCGTGCCCCTTTCACTTCCGGCATTCTCCACGTATGACCAAGATGAGCTCCTTCCCTTTCTCTTCTCTCTCTCTCTCTCTCTCCTTCTCCCTCTCTCCATCATTCATTATTACAGATTCATTCGAGTCATTTCGCTGACCGACTTCCTTTGGCGCTTTCCTCGCTCACTTATCTTATCTCCACACTTTTTACTCGGCACTCCTCAACCAAACAACCAAATAACCCACCACCACCACGACTTTCCCCGTACATACATTTGAACACAGAGAGAAAAGGGTTCCCGAGTTGCCCGTAATGCATTCACAATCCACGATCCAGCTTTCATGTTAAGTGGCAGTATGTACTAGTAGTTAGTGTAGTGGGGTGGGGAGGGGGGACAGGGGGAGTTTGGGTGGGTGGGGAAGCAAAAGAATATAAGGAAAAGAGTGAGAGGAGCCATTTGATAGGGCGAAGCACTCATGACTTGCTTCTCCTTGCTTGGAAATCTGGAAACATTTATCTGCCAAGTATGTATATAGATAGAGAAGAAAAACGTGGGAGAGGGAAAAGGAAAAGGAGAACAGAGAGAATTATGCTGGGATACTTTTAGGTAGATGGACTGGATTGTCGGATGGCTGGTTGGTTCGTTGGTTGATGGGTAGAAACTCCAAAGGACTCCTCACACTCTCCCCCATTCGCACACACACACACACACGAACACACAGCTAGAGAGCTCGAGAGAAGCGTCCTCATTATTAGCAATTAGATAAAGTGGGCTTTCCAAAGTACGAAACCACATTTCCTTTTTTTCCTCCGCGTCTTTCCACACAGCAGAAGAACATGGCTCAACTTTAAGTGCCTCCAACAACATTCGAATCAAATTCAAGCGACAGACAACATATAGCAAAAGAGAAAGAGAAAGAGAGTGAAAGAGATGCGGAGGAGAAAGTAAGCGCAAGATGAAGAGAAAGAAGAAAAAAGGAGGATGTAAAAGTAAAAGTAAAAGTATTTTGAGAGTTGTTACCTCATCATGATCATGTGAGTCCGTAGAGTTCTTCTCCACTTTCATTTGTTGCTGTTGTCTCAAGTAAGTTGTGGTGAAGGGTAGACTGAAATTAATATCAAATGCAGCAGCAGCAGTGGCCGCAGCAGAAACAGCAGCTGTGGTGGAAGAAGACTTTCGTTTGTGGCTGTTTCGTTTCCCCGCGGTAGAAGAAGGGACGACGGTGGATGGGGGATGTCCTCCGCCCCCATGTCTACTGTTACTATTACTGTTACTGTTGGTGTTATCAGGGGAACTCTCCACCGACGACACGACCCGCAATTTCCCATTCACCGACGACGACGAGGATGGCGAAGGAGACTCTCCAGAGGGACTCCCTCGCTTTTGACACTCCATACATTGCAAAAGGAACTTCGTGACGGCTTCTCGTGGTAAAAACGCATATTTCTCCGTGATCTGCGAACAGATAAACCAGGACAAACAAAAAACAAAAACAACACACATTTCAATGAACATTCTTTAAAAAAAACTATGGACAAATCAATTGTGGTGAGAGTTTGGAGGTCAAAAGTTATTTTCATTTTCGTTTGGATTTGGATTTGGATTTGTTTTGGGAATGGGTGAAAGTAAGTAAGGACAAGGAGATGGATGGATTGGATTGGAATGGATAGGGATTGGCAGAGGGGGGAAAAGTAGAAATTCTGCCGTGTCGTCAACTTTCTCTGACGGATAAATTTGTTAGCTTTAGCTTTTCCGCAACAGTCGTTTCCCTTGCCGATTTAGATGCAATTTCATGCTCGTACGCTCTTTGTGCACATTTCAAACCAAAATACACACACACACACACACAAGATCTCCAACTTGTATGCACATGTGAGATTCTTAGAAAAGCGACTCAAGAGGAAGACAACTAGAACTCATTTACTTTCACTCCTGTACAAATCCTACAATTTCCACTCGTTGTCAAACTAAAATCCAATGACTAAACGTTTATGTACTAAAATCCACACTAAACGTTGGGATTTGTAGATTTGTAAAAAAATACGTATGTATCGTAATATGTAGTAAATGTGTGTGGTTACCGCTCGGTATGTCCGTTTCTGCCCGGCATGCTTCCCACCTTTTGCTTCCGTCTCCACGTGAACCGTGTAAATGATGTCAAAGAAATATTCCACGACGGCCACTCGCTTGTAAACACCTTTCTCCACACATCCACCACCATCCTAAACACAAACAACAACATCATCATAACCACCATTAATTTCAATGACTTTTCTATAATATTTGAACCACTAATTGAATTTCATCCTGACTTTTTATTATGTTCATCCCAATTTCCCTTCTCTTCTGTTGAATGCTCAAGCGCTTTTCCACAGAAAGGATAAAAGATAAAACGACGAGGAAAAGAAAGCGCGTTTTCAACTTTCTCCACGGGGCTCCATCTGACCGAGTCGAACCGAACTTTCGTGGAAAGCAAAAGGGAGCCAGCGAACGTGTAGTAGAGTTTTCTCTACAGTTCTCTCTCTCTCTTTCTCCCTTTCTCCCTCTCTCTCTCTCTCTCTCTCTCTCTGTTTCCATATCCACGGGGAAAAGGTTTCTCTCAATTTCCTCCGAAAGCGCATTCATAGATGGAGACTACATTCTACTTTCTCCCCACACTTTTCTTCACCCGGAAATGACAGACACAAACATCTCATGATGCATTTCATTTCCTGACACTAATTTCTCTTTCCATAGAATTTATCTGGACTTTGTTCGCCAAACAAATTCATCTCACCATTCCAAACAATTGGAGCCCTAAACAATTCTGCAACACAGCAAGGATTTGATACGAAAATATTAATGAACACAACTCGAAAATTTGAAAGTGATTGGGATTATTCTGAATGGGGAACTTGACAAGATGAGAATAAAAAGGAGGTGGGAATTGCTTGGAATGTAAATACAAAGAAATGTACAAAGGGAACTTGCTGTTGCTACAAGTAGTTGGAAAGTGGATCAAGTGTGTGTGTTTTTGTGTGTCCGTCGGTCGGTCGGTCGTTTGGTTGGTGGTGTGGAGAAATAAATAAAAGGGATCGGAATGTTGAGAGTTGAGAGAGAGAGAAAGAGAAAGAGAAAGTTGGAAGAGCATTAGTTTGCTTTTTGACTTAGAACGATTAGGAGAGAAAGTTGCGGATGTGTTTTCCTTGTGCTCCTTCTGGATCCACATCCACATCAACAGGTGGAAATCAAAGGAAAAGGAAAGAGTCTCGAGACCATGTAGAAAAAGAGATGCTCCTTTCCTCCCCCCCCCTCCCCATTCTCTCCAACTCTTCCATCTCCCTCCTTCTCTCCTTCTTTCGTTCTCTCATTCTCCTTTCCCTCAACTCCAAAAACTTTAAACTGTGGAACTAACTCCAACTTTGATCTATAAAAGTGAATTCAAGTGAGTCAAGTGGAGTGGTTTCATATTATCTCTTTTTCTCTCTCTCACTTCTCTCTCCTCTTCAACCAATCCCTTACAAACCTTCATCTCTCAAAAAACCTCGTTCTATTTCGCACCAGCACAAACCTCATGAATAAACGACAATAATTTTCCCATACGGAGATTCCGCTGTCGATAAAATTGGGTGTGTGGTGCACAATTGGGATGTGGATGAGGAAAGTGGAATGGAAATGTCTAATTACATAGGAAGAAAAGGGAAAGAAAGGGACGCCGAATGTGGAGAGAGAGAGAGAGAGAAAGAACGAAAGAGCGAAATAGAGAGAGAGAGAGAGAGAGAGCGAGAGCGAGAGAGAGGGGATTTGGTGGGTGTGTGTGGGTGAGTTTATTGGTCGTAGTGTGAATTGAGTTTTCTATCTGGCGGATGGCGAATGGCGAACGGCAAATGGCCATGGCGAAGACGACCAAAAGGGAAGAAGAAATTCTATGCTCTACTCTCCTCCAGTTATGGTGAGTTTGGGAGTGGAAAAGAGAGAAAGAGAGAGAAAGAGAGAGGAAGAGAGAGAGAGAGGGAGAGAGACAGAGGAAATGGGGATTTTGTGTGAGTGTGAGTGTGTGGGTATAGGCAAGTGATTAGGAATGTTCATGTGAGGCTGGAGTGGTAGTGGTATAGGGAAGTAGTGAGGGGGAGGGAGGGCAAGTGACGGGAGTGTTGGACATAAACATGGAATAAAGGCCATGGGACGTCTGTTGGAGTGTAATATGGATTTGAAATGGCTGCAATGTCAGATGAAACATAAGGAACATTAAGCCATTTCTCTACACACACATTTCCCACTCTCTTCTTCTTTTCTCTCTCTCTCTTTCTCTCTCTCTTCGGCTCTCAGTCGTTCGCTTTCCCCCGCAACAAACGAGGCACGCCACGAAACCACGAACCATACCAACCATACGAACCGACGAAGCAACCAGCCAGCCAGCCATCCAGCCATCCAGCCATCCAACCAACCAACCAACCAAACAACCACACAGTTGGGAAACGTATATATAGATAGATATATGGAGCAGCTTGAGTTTGAGTGTAAGTCTTGAGCAAAAGGAAAAGGAAAGGGGAGGCTTTTTTCACTAATCCAGGGAAAAGCTCCAGTGTAGATTCCGTCGAAAGGAAAAATTGGTCGGAGTGGTCGTTTTCGCCGGCTTGATGAGTCCCAACCTTCCAATTAGGCCCACAGCCTTCCGGAAGACTCCTCTCCTCACAACTCTTTCCCTCTCTCTCTCTCTCTCTCTCACTCCAAATCCTCTCCCCACACACACTCCACCACTCCAACTCTAAATGCAATGACTCCACACAACACACACACACACACACCATTATACTCGTTCGCTTTCTCTCACTCTCTCTGTCTCCCGCAAATGTTTTATTTCTCTTTCTCTCTCTCTCCAACTTCTCCTTGTCTTTCGCTTTTACTTTCTCTCTCGCTTTGTATCGGGCCGGGTTGGCAGGCTGCCGCTAACTCATCACTGTGAGTTCCCTCTCGTTCTTTCTTTCTCTCTCTCTCTCTTTCTGTATGGGGGGATATGGTTATATGCGGATATCATGATGCTCACACTCTTTTCTAGTTGGTCGTCTCCTCCGCCTCTTCAAACAAACCAGGACTGGCTGGAGGAAGGAGAAAAGAGAGAAGGAGAAGAAGGAAGAGAAGGAACTACTCTCCAGAGTTCCATGACATTTCAGCCCCTGAGACCAAACAAAACGAGAGTTGAGCAGATGCTGCTGGATCCGACTGAATCCGGCATCCGATCTGGAATCTCTTGGATCCATCCAACATTTTCCTCAGCCAACCAACCCAACCCAACCAGCCAACGAAAAAGCGAGGAGGAAGCGAGTGAGGATGGAGGTGCAAACAGAATTCTTCAAGATAGTTATCCATGGACTTATGTGTGCAATCTTCCCTCACGCCTCGTTTCTTTCTGTCTTTCTCTCTTTCTATCTATCTCTCTCTCTCTTCCCATCCTCCACAATTCTAGATATTTTCTAGCGAGATATTCCCGCTCTCTCTCACTCACTCTCTATATTTCTCGTTCTCTCTCCTCTGCTTGAACTTGGTTGGCTCCTCTCACAAATGAATGCGGATAGGGAAAACCTATATTCAAAAGTGGGGATTCCAATTCATCATGAATATTTCCATCAACTTGTCTGGATTGCCTGCAGACTGTAGACTGCAGACAACGGTGGGGAGAGCAGGAAATGTGTGTGGGCTCTTTTCCTTTCTCTCTCGTTCTATTCGGAGTCAGTTGGCAGTTGATCTTTGCTCTGGATGACTCGTGAAATTCACACGGTGACGACGGTGAAGAAAAAAGAGAAAAGATTTTGCTTTTCCGTTTTCCCCTTGTTTGGATTTATGAAAAAAAGGGTGACTCTTCGGCCTGTCTTTTATTCTTCCATTAAGGGGAAATTTCCTACTCTGTATTTGGTATTTGGTTGAATATCTCTATAGCAAGAGAGAGAGCGAGAGACCGAGAGCGAGAGCGAGAGACCGAGAGCGAGAGCGAGAGACCGAGAGCGAGAGACCGAGAGCGAGAGCGAGAGGGAATATCAATTGAATTGATACCTGTGCGTGTGCCCCCATGTATGTGTATGTACATATGTGTGTGTGCTCGCACTCATTTCGTTTATCCGGCCACACGGAACTTTGAAAGTTTTTGATTTTCTCTCTCTCTCTTGCTCTCGCTTTTGGGGAATGTTGAATGTTGAATGCTGAATGTTGAATGTGGAGAGTGGTGTGGAAAACCTCTGATGTGTTCCGTGTTCCCATTCCCGTCAGACTTCCTATTCCAATTCCTATTTCCCCCCCAGTTCAGAACGGGAAAAGACGGAGAGAGAGAGAGAGAGAGTGGGAGAAAGTTGGTGTGTGTGTGTGCTGTGCATATGAGACTTATCGATCCCTTTTGGCCTCGGTCGGGCGGTTGGTGGGTATCTAAGCTGTCTCCAGTCTCCAGTCTCCATCCGCATGAAATCAAAGTCCTCGATGACAAGCTCAAGCCAACTGCCAACTCAACTCCTGCCTGCCTGCCTGCCTGCTTGCTTCCCTCCTCCAAACTAAAGTACACACCATTTCCCCTTCTTCTTCCCTCTTTTCCTCATTCTCATTCTCATACGGGCCCATTCCCATTTCCATTCCAATTCCCACAAAAACTCTCTCTCTCTCTCTCACACACACACACACAGGGAATTCATATTCTCAATGACCGCTCACTCTTATCTTTGACTCGCGTCAACTTTCCTAACTCGCCAACTCACTCGCCTCCTCTTGAGTCTAATCAAACGCTTTAATTTTCCCCTCTCACCACTCGGAAATTCTCCGTCTGTCTGTCTGTTTCGTTTCTGTGTGTGTGGTATTCGCATTCGCAGGGAAAAGTCAAAAGTTGCCATGTATTTGTCGTCATATATGTATGAAGAGTGAGTGAGGGAAAAGGAAATCATGTGGTGTGGTAGCGGTAGGCGTCATTGAACTTTTCAAACTCACAACTCAGAGCTTGTGGTTTGTGCTTTTCCAAGTTGAAGTTGTCAACCCTCCTTTCTTTTCCTTTTCTTTCTTTCGTTCGTTCGTTCGTTCTTTCTTTCTTTGTTTGTCTCTCGCTTGCGGTTTCCTACCATTTTTGTGTTCGCGTGGCCTTCTCATTTTCAATTTCAATCAAAGGCTCTCCTTTTCCATTCCATTCCAATGACGGCTATAAAGAGGAATCAGAAGAAGCGACAAGGACGGCGAGTCAAGGGGAACGGAGAAGCCATGAAAATACTCCAATTTTTTTTTCCCTTCTTCTCCTTGATTTTTTCCTCAATCCCACAAACTGAATAGTTCTCGTTCGTGGATTCTCACATTCACCCGAAATCCCAAATGCCTGAACACTCGGAGACAGAGTGACGTTTCTTGTGTTTCTTTCTGTCTTTCATTGTTCAGATTTCCCCCCTTTTTTTCCCCTTTTCCCCTTCAACTTGAACGAGAAAAAAATAAAGAAAGGGAAGGAAAAAACGTTGCGTGCATCAAATGGAATGAAAATAATGAAAGTCCTCTTCCACATATGGAATTCCGCATTTTTCAGCTTTAGTTTTAGCTTGACTTCCGAATGGACGCTTTTGGTAATGCCAATGCCGACTCGGGAAAATCCTCACATTGGTCCGTTCTTTTCCCGTCAAAAGTGACCAATTATTTGATAATGACCACCATTTATGAATTGGAATGGAATGGAATGGAATGAAAATCAGTGGCATTTCCATGGTGACGTAGATTTTCTCAAAAAATTAGTGTAAAGTGTGAATTTTAAGGGGGTCCGACGAACACATGTCCATGTGGTGATTTTAGTCGGAATAAGGAATAATGATGAAGGTGGTGACCGTGTCCGTGCCCGTGTCCATGTCTGCCTGAGTGCGTGTGAGTGCGTGGTGAGTTGGAAAGAAAGAAAGAAGGAAATAGAAGAGGAAGGAAGCGGAAGAGGAAAGTTGTGTTGTGGATTGTAAAGTTGGAGTTGGAGTTGGAATGGATCGGAATGCCAAGAGAGAAAAGGAGAAGAGAAGGAAGAAGAAAGAAGAAGGAGGAAGTGAATCGGGTATTCTTGGGATTATCTATGCATGAGCAAATGGAGTTTGCAGTTTGTACCGTCGGCCGAGAAGACCAAGAAGAAGAGGACGAAGAGAGAGAGAGAAGAAAGAATGTCTAAATGTCGTGGGTTAATGTGCTGTCTCCTTTCCTGCTCTCTTCTTCTTCTCTTCCTCTGCTTTTACCTCGGGAAAGTCATGAGCTGATCCGGGATTGTTGGAGGGAAAGTGTGCGGTGTGGTGCGAGGAATGGTGAATAATAGAGAGGATTGATTTGGCTGGCTGGGTTCAGTCGGCACGACGAGCAGAAGAGAGAGAGAAAGAGAGAGAGGGGGAGCAGGGAATGTGAGCTTAAGGATGAGAGGCAAGCCGTGTCTTTCGCCGTTCATTCGTTCGTTCGTTCGTTCTTGGAGATTTTCTATTTTCTATCCTTTTTGGTCGTTGGTTGTTGGGAGTTGGGAATCGCGTCTTGGCTGACAACATGGCTAAGTTGAGAGTTGAGACGGGATGCGATGCGATGCGATGCGACAACCGACAGCCATTCATTGAATCATAATCGAATCTCCAGATATGGCTCCAAGGAAAAAGACTCTCTCGCTCCTTTCGCTCCTTCTCTGCTTCCTCTTCATCTTTCTCTTCCTTTCCATAGTGAAGATGTTGCACCGGGTTAGGCACTCATTACTCGCAATCTCATTCTCACTCTCCCTCGCTCCCACACATTAAACAACCCACACACAACTTTGGCTTTCCCCATTGCTTTTTACGCTCTCTCTCTCTCTGTCTCTCGATTTTCCCCGGATCCCGCTTCCTCAACCTCTCTTCACTCTTCAAAAGCATTCCCCTTATAAATAATAGACAAACATACCACTCCTACCCAAAAATTAACGACAATCCTCTGCAAATCGCTTCAATTTTTCTCCCTCAAATTTATTCCCTCTCTTTCTACTTCCATTTCAGTTGGATTTCGGAGTCGGACATGACGGAATAATTCTGGCTGCTCGAATCGAATCGAGTCAATTTATTTATTTATTTATCATGTTGGTGTGGGAGAGAAAGAGAGAGAGAGCGAGAGAGGGAGAGAGAGAAAAGGGAGAGGACTCAATGTGAATCCCCCAAATTCAATGTCTGTGTGTCTGTGTGTCTATGTTTGGTGTGGGGTCCGTCCGAATTGTGGTCACTGCAGAGGATGACATCACAGGAGGGACTCACTCAGAGTTGAACTTGACTTGTCCATTAAAATCTCACCTTCCGTCACCCCCACCAACGTCCAACGACCAACGACGACCATTTCTCCTTTATTCCATTCCATACAAAATACAAAAGACAGGAGCTGTGCTTCCCTTCTGTTTCCTTTCATCTGTGATTCCCTTCTCAACTCCAACACAAATCCGAAATCCCTACATATTTTCCCCACTTCCCAACTTCCACCGTCATGCATAATACATTCAACACAAATACCCAGTGCAAATTCAATGGTGGTGGAGGAGAAATGGAAGAAAACAAACGTAGGAATGTCGCATCGCATCGCATCTCATCTCATCGCATGGACCATCTCCAAAATGTATGCAGAAATGAGAGAGGCAGAGAGACCAAGCAGACCGCATCATGGGATTCCCTTGTTTCTCTTGTTTCCCTCTTTTCCTGTCTAACCTAAAGTGAAGTGAACGTGAAGTGGGGCTGTGCGTTTGTGTTGAAATGTGAGTGTGACAAGCGTTGCTTCCCCCCATCTGCATTACGGACGACTCTTTCCATTTCCATTTCCATTTCCATGCTTTCCTCCTCCAACTCCAACTCAAAATTCAACTGAAGGCAAAAGACACAGTGGAGTATTTTTCCATAGATTAGACAGTTTCTGGTTGCATTTAGACGCTCCATATTTCCGACTCCTTAACATGCAAATTCAGTCTTAATAATTTAACACTCCCGTTTCTCTCCTTTTCCTTTTCCTTTTCCTTCTCCTCCACTCCATTCAAATTTCAAATTCTCTTTCCTTTAACTCAGCTTCTTTAACTCTGGTGTTGTGTTGTGTTGGACGTGTTAAAAGGAATCTCAATCTCGGTCAGTCCTTTGACAGTCGGCAGTCGGCCGTCTCCACTTCTCTGTCTGTCCAGAAATCCAATGGAATGAAGAACAACGAAAAATGGAAAGTGAGGAGAGGGATGAGAAAAAACCACCTGCATGTGAATTTCTGTGTGTATAATTATGAAATGGTGTTGGTGTTGGTTGGTGTGGTGTGGGTTGCCTGTAGCACATTTCTCTTCACGGTTCATCCATCCGCATTCAATGCATCAAGCGAGCACCGCTAATGCTAATGCCAATGCTCAGACTCACCACCAAATGACGAATACACCATATCCATATTATCGTATTGTATTATTCCATAGTCACAACCGAACAGACGAGAATCCCAACTCCAATTTGGTTTCAGTCTCATCGTCAGTCGTGAATTCCCAATGTTGAATGGTGAATTGAGTGTGGAAGGCGATGGGTCGGTCGGTCGGTGGGCCGAATAAGGGCAAGTCAAATGGAGGAGTTGAAATCATCCTCAACACTCACAAGACGATGGCATAAATTAAGGGGCATCACCAATAATTGGCATATATTTTATTACTCTCCTTCTTCATCTTCATCTCCCTCCCTCTCTCTCTCTCTCTCTCCTTTGACCGCGGAAGAATCAGGGGAGGAAACGAGGAGTAGGAGAATGAAATGGATAGCAGAAGCAGCAACAGCAGGAGCTCCACATTCAAATTCAAACCCAAATTCTCTTTAGTCGGACGGAGGGAAATAATTGCATGTCTAACAACTGCGAGAGTTTCTTGCATAATAATATTATTATTATTGAAATCTGTACACGTTTCTGGATGGCCGGCAGAGAGAGAGAGAGAGAGAGAGAAGAGCGATTGCGATTAGAAAACCAAAGAGGAGATAAAAAGAAAAAAGAAAAAGAGCCTCAGAAGAAACTCTTGTATGTTGGACGACGATCAGGGAGGATGATGATGATGAGATGCTCACACGCAAACTAACAATTAGAATGATCATTACCCATTCCAATGACTATCTTTCTCTCTCTTCCCCTCTCTGTATCTCTCTCTCTCCTCTTGGAATGGGAAATTGTAAATGTATTTCCTTGTCTACATATGCCGACTGACTCCGCACTCCTCACTATTGTTTCGTTGTTTTGTGGTGTGTGTGTTGCGCGTCTATGGGTCGTTTGGTCGTTTGGTGAATGAATGAGGGAATGGAACTGCTGCTGCTGCTGTTGCTGCTGGAGGGAAATGTCCCATTGCATTGTATTCCAATGAAATGACTCTCCCCATTCCATTATGACACGGCACATGCAACTTTTATCCCCACTCTCAAGATGTATCAAACATTTCTACTGAATTCATTTGGGTTCTTGTGTCTGTCCGTCCGTCGGTCCGTCTGTCTGTCTGGCTATCACATGACTAAACTGAAGGGGGTCAGTCAGCTTCCACTTCTTGGACTTTTATACGAGGGGAAAATGGGGAAATATCTGTAGTTAGATGAAAGATTGGCTGGGTCTGGTTTTTTTGTTTTTTGCTTTTTTGCTTTTTGGTGGGGGATCGCGTGAGGCCTTTCGCCTTTCCGTCTGTCTGTGTCATCATTATCTAGTGAGACGTCATTAAATCCGTATTGGATTTACCACCAGAAAGAGAAAGAGAAAGAAACGGAGAATGAAATGAGGAAAGAGAGAGAAAGAGGGGAGGAGATGGCTTGGAATTATTATTATAGAAAAAAGGAGGGGGATCGGGGACAATCAACCGCATTCACAACCCAGCCAAAATGCTTGCTAACAAAAGCACGTGTTCACCGTTTCCCCGTTCTCTACAGACATTTCTTCCACTTCCAACCGAGAGAATTTGGACTTTGACCCAAAATGGACCATTAAAATAACACAATCCACGTCTATCTTGAAGATTTCCATTCCTCTATAATATTTAGTTTGAAATTTAATTCTCTCGGAGAGAGAGAGAGAGAGAGAGAGTGAGAGAGAGCATCGCCCCGTTAATAAGTGAGGAGTTAAATTTTTGTGGGGGTGGGGGGAAAGGGGATTCGATGGTAGTATGGAGTGAAGTGGATGGAATGGAATGAAGAGGGGAATAAAAAATCAAGTGGAGTTGGGTCTCGGGATATAAAATGAAAAGCGAAGGGAACTTTGCGGAAGGCCAATTGGAACGGAGACGACGGGGACGCGGAAAACGAACGAGAAAGGAGAGTAAGAGAAAACGATGGAGATGGAGATGGAGAGACAGGTAGGACGGGGGGACGAGAGAAAGGAATAAGGATGGAAAGTAGACGGCTGGGTCGGGATAGATATACAGATAGACCAACTTGATGGGATATAGCCAACGAGAAAGAGAATAAAAGAGAGAGAGAAAGCTGACGGGCGGAGGAAGGAGAAGGAGAGAAAAGGAGAGAAAGGAGGGAGTAGGTAGTTTGCGGATAAGTTTTATGTAGGAGTTGAGTACATGAGTGAAATCCGTTGGCTGTCTCCGTCTCCGTCTCGTAGGAACGTAGGAAAGCATCATCATCAGTTCCCCAGGCCAACAACCATGAAGAAGCGGCTACTCTCTCTCTCTTCTTCCTCTCTCTTCTTCTCTTTCTCGTCCTCGTTCCAACTTGAATTGGGATTCGGAGGGTTCCAGGCAGTAGGCAATAGGCAAGAACTTGCTCTCTCTCTCCTATTCCGATATACGATAGAATGTGTGTACATGTAGAAGAGAAAAGGAGTGGATTTTCCTATAGTGAGGGAGATGAAAAGAGGCCAAGAAGAGAGAAACGGATGCTTCGCTTTACACGAAGCCATCCGCTGCATATCTAACCATCTAAGCAGCATCTAAGGTTCCTGTCAGTGACGGCTCTTTCCTTTCCTTCCAAACCAAGTGAAACCATGCCAAGAAGAGACGGACCTCCACTTCTACTTCTACTTCCCCTTCCACTCCTTCTCATTCCTTCACTCCTTCTCTCTCTCTCTCTCTCTTTCCTTCCACACACAAACACACATATACACACGAACGCATACACGTGATATAAAATCTAATGGTAAAACGTCTTTGCGGAGAAGAAGGAAAGGGGAAAGTACGCTGGCTGGCTGGATGAGTGTGGGAAGAGAAGGCGAAAGGGAAAGGAGAAAGGAGAAAGGAGGGAGTGATTTCATCATTAGCCAGTTGGACTCGGCACGACGATTCCATTGCCATGGGCATCAAAACCCAACGCATGAAAACCTTCACCGTCCCATCCGCTTTCTCCTTTTTCTCTCTCTCTCTCTATCTTTCTTTTTCTCTTTCTTTCTCTCTCTCTCTCTCTCTCCGTTCTACTTGTCTCTTTCCTCCACTCAGACCATAATGGTCATCACGCTTTCCAAATCGCGTCATTCCTTTTGTCATTCTTCTCCGTTTCTCTTTCTCTCTTTCTCTCCGTCTCTCGTTGGCTTAGATGAAAATGAAATGTGGAGAATAGCAACAGCCCAACGACCAAAGGGAAGAGTGAGGATACGGGATAAACAAGGCAACTTGGGTGGGGGGTGGGGGTGGGATGGAGGAGGGGTAACCATGCGGCTGTAAACACAGAAGAGAGAGATGATGATGTGAGAGGAAAGACAGAGAGGGAATTTCACTTTCACTCAGCTCCTTTTGTTTTGCTTTTCATCAATTGTCTCTGCATGCCAGTCTGAACAATAGAGAAAGACGAGGGGAAGAAAGGCGAGGCGGAGAAAGCGAAAGCGAAAGCGACAGAGAAAGAGAAAGGTGGCTGCCAGGAGGAAGGAGAAGAAGGAACTTCAATCCCATAACCACAGGGATACATACACTCCCTTTCTCTCCCTTTCTCTCCCTCTCTCTGTCTCTCTCTCACACACACAACACACACAAATTCCCGGTATTTTAATGATCACAGCCAAGGAAATGGCTCAAGGCTTGAAGGAAGTTCCACTTCCCACACGAAAATTAAACCCGTCCGAATTTCAAACTATTCCTCTCTCTCTCCCTTTTATTCTCTTTGGAGCATTTAACCAGTTTGGAGTTGGGACTGGCTCATCGTCAAATTAAAAAATGACCACATGCAAAAATCTCCTTGACAGGCCTGAATTCCGTATTTCTCATTTTGTATTTTGTCGCGTGAATGAATAATTTGGGATTTATAATTTGATGGGAGTCAAACTGCAACTGCAGTAATTAAGTTTCAAGCTGAATGTGTTCTATACAAATGGTAATTCTATTCTCGGTGTGAGTGAGAGAGGGGAATTAAAGATGTGGATGTGGATGCGGAGCTGTTTCACTGGAAAATGCGAGGGAGAAGGAAAGAGAGAAAGAGAGAGAGAGAAAGAGAGAGAGGGGAGGTTGTACAGGGAAAAAGAGAAATGTTTGTTGACATTTCTGGTACGTTTCCATTCCTTTCCTTTCGTTTCGTTTCGCTTGGTGGAGTGAAGTTGAAGTTGAAGTGGGGGAGTCGGAATCGGAGTTGGAGTTGGAGGGATCGCCGTCATCCTCCTTGTATAATTGGGCTGGTGGATATATTTTGGATTCTGGAAGTTGATGGCATGGCTCGTGGGTGGATGAGATGAGATGAGGGAAAGAAAAGAGAAGAGAAGAGGGAAAAAAGGACAAGGCTCGAGAGTCGTTGCTCAAGTATGACATGACGCTTGACGGTTACTGAATATCGTCATGGCCAAAGAGCCTAATGGGAATGTCCACTGTCCATTCCATAATGCCAATCCTCGTTCATTCCTTCTCAATGTTCTCAAACTTATCGTTTCCCCCCGTTTCCCCTTCAGCCACAGCTCTTCACCAATTTCCCTTTCATCTCGTCGCTTCTCTCTTCCTTCGTCCGTTCGTCCGTCATCCGAATATATGAAGCCCAAATGGATAACGAGACACGATCGATCTCTCTCTCTCTCTCTCTCTCTCTCTCTCTCTCTGTAGCACTCTTAAAAACCCACCAACGTCCAAATCAATTCTTTTCCTCCAAATAGAAATGAAAATTATATATTTACATACATAAAAAGTGACAATTCTGGAGGATTCTCACACCTTTTCCATCCCAAAATAAAGAAGCCAGAGAATCAGTCCATCAAATTTCCTTTATTAATTTATCATACTTGATGAAAGCACCAGTCTATTTTTTTTCTACTACATACTTTCTTATTGATTCTCATTCCCAAAATATTTGAAAATATATGAAATGAAGAAATAAAAAATAATAAAAATGGGCGGATATCGATTTGAAATTGAAATGAAAAAATTTCAATTGGGTGTGAGGATGAAATTTGTTTTGTTTTTTTTGGGGGGGGGGGGGTGGATTTCACAATTTGAGAGAGCAAAAAGACTGGAGATGTGTACACAAATGTAGGTACGAGTATAGGGAATGAGTGAGAGGAAGTTGTGATTGTTGGGTGCGTGACTGAATGGGATTGTGTGGATTGTGGATTGGAGAGACTTGAGAGACGGAGCAGCCTCTGCTCTGTCTGTCTGTTGTTGGAGACCACCTGTTCTCTTCTCTTGTGCATTTTCTCACATTCTGCCATGGTAACTTACTCCATGCGAGTCGCAATGAATGCTTCACCGTCAAGTGTGTGTGTGTGTGTGTATGTCTATCTTATGTTCTCATCCTGTTCTGCTTGGAACGTCTTTGGCAGGAAACGCACAAGACGATGACAAGGATGACGAAGAATCGAGACTCAAGACGAGCTGCTGTGAACGATATATTGTGTAAAGAAAGAGAGAGAAAAAAAGACCAGAATTTCATTCGGGTTGAAAGTGGGATTGTCGAGACTTGATCTCGTTCCATAATTTGGATTTGTTCTGTTGTGTTCAGGACGGCCAGCCATTTTCCTCCCCATTTTATTCTATATATCACTTTTCCCTTTTCCTCTTGTTATTTTTTCCCTGTGTCTCTGTCTGTTTGTTGGTATAGCAACTATAAAGTGAACCACAATCTACTTTTTTTTGGTATAATACCAAGAAACCGGAAAGAGAGAGAGAGAAAGAGAGATGGGGGGAGGGAGAGATTGAATGGATGCCATTTAGTGATAATCTTGAGAGGGGCATGATGGTGATAAGCGGATGAATAGAGAGAGAGAGACAGAGAGACTGGAGAGGACGGTGTAGAGCTGGTAGCCTTGGCCACACATGAAATCACATGGAATACACATCGTCTCCTCCTCGTCTGTAGCTGTAGTGGAATAAAAGGAAGGAGCCGTTGAGTAGTTGGAGCGTGGAGTGGAGAGTTGGAGTTGGTTATCACAAGTAAAAAGCTTTGGGATATTACGCCAAATTGCCTGCTGCTGCTGCTACTGCTGCTGCTGCTGCTGCTCCACACTGTGAAGTGTACAATGGTGCATACACTGTAAAATGTAAATGTATCTGTAGAGTGTAGGAAGAGTGTGCTTCTATTCTTTATTCTCTATGCCCATTCCGCTGCCTCCTGTTTGTCCCACCATAAAAGCAAACCAACTACCGGCCTGGCCAGACAAGACGCAAATAGTTGGTGGAGCACCTCCATTCCATTCATCCCACTGCCTTTGCCTTTGATTTGTTACGCCATTCCAGTCATGCAGAGTACAAAGAGAGAGAGAGAGGGAGAGGGAGGGAGGGAGGGAGGGGGCCTTCCGCAATCCACCGTGTCATCACCAACCATCCGACTGACTTTCATCCACATCCAAATTCATCCACACTATCCGAGTTTCCCAAGCAAAGCCAAAGGACGGAGGAGCGTCGTGTCGACGACTAAAACTCACATGGAATGGAATACACATGACATGACTCATTCATTCCGCATCCCACTCTCCAACAGGACAAAAACAACAACTTCCAAGAGGACGAATGACGAGTGACGAATGACGAGTGACCATCATGTCATTTCATTTCATCATCGTTTCTTTCTTTCATTCATTTTTATTCAATTATTAGTTCTCTTCACTCTGCAAAGCCAACCTCCAGACGTTTCCCTCCCACCTGCTTCAATTTCCTCCATTGCCATTGAAATGTCTATATGTATCTACGACTACGACTACGTTGACTGCCAAAGGGATGAGTCCAGAGTGGAGAGTAAAGCCACGGTTTTGGGGTAAACAAATGAAAGAATGGAGCATTTGGATTCGAATTTGGGTTCGGATGTGAATTGAAAATTGGGAATTCGGAATTCGAATGTTTGGAATGGAGTTTTGTAGTAATGTTGTAGATGTGTAGGCTGGGAGTGTGTGACTGTGTGTGGATGTACGTTGTGGAGATGGGGAGCCTGGAAGTGACGTGGCGTTGGTGGTGGTCTGGCAACAAAATGGAAATAACTGGACGGATGTGTCACGAGAGGTTAGCTAACCTCTCGCTGACGTTGCCCGTATGTCCCACATGGACATAGACCAGAAAGCAAGTACACGAGAAAGAGAGAGAAGAGGAAAGAGGTCTAAATTTGATTCGAGAGAGAAAGAGAGAGAGAGAGCGAGGATGCGGATGGTCTTCTCTCGTTGCTCTTGTCTCGGCCACTCCTCCACCATCATCAGACACACACACACACACACATATATATATATATATATACACAATTCGAGCAGGTCCATGTCATTTCATCCGTCTCTATTTCTTCCCTTCGCTGACTGCGTCCTTGCACATCGCGAGTTGGAAAAAGTGTTGCTCTTTCCTTCCTCTCTCCATCT
Source organism: Gisinianus flammeolus (assembly GCA_034699125.1). Taxonomy (NCBI): domain Eukaryota; kingdom Metazoa; phylum Arthropoda; class Collembola; order Symphypleona; family Katiannidae; genus Gisinianus; species Gisinianus flammeolus. Next base: position 73,730 of record JAIUND010000081.1, on the reverse strand, counting down.
CCATCTCCATCTCTCTCTCTCCGAGTATAAGTGTGTCTGTCTGGATGTAGTGATACAGATGCAGTCATAGTCCCAGGCACATCTATTGATATAGAGCAATAGAGAGAGAGAGAGAGAGAGAAGGGAGCAGGGAAGCGTGATTCCCTATTCCCACTCATGCTCATGCATTACATTACACTCGCTTCATCCTCTTCCCTTCCACACATTCACATTCACATTACCCAGCACAACACACCGCACCGCACCACACCAGAGCAAAGCAAAGCGGAGCAGAGCACGCATTCGAACATTCACGGCCTCACGTTACTCACGTATTAACGTACGTACATGTACATGTATATGTACATGCATGCCCCAACCCGAATGGCCAAACAGCCAACGTCGTCAAGGAAGCCCAAGTCATCCACCACTCACTCACTCCAATCAATCCACTCTACACACTTCCATTCCTCATCTTACCATCTTACCTTCTTCCCCACCGCACACTCCCACACAACACCATACAACACAACACAACCCAACAAAACATAGAGACACAGAAGTGAAGGCATTCAAGAATTTGTTTAAATCCCATCAAACTTGTGCCAGTTGCTCTGACTGTTGAATTATTTGGAAAGGGTCGGTGGTGAAGGATGACGGATGGACGGACGGACGGAGCATGTGCCCTTATCCACATCCACCCGAAGAAAACACAGATATAGGATTTCAGTTTACTCAGTGGGTTCGCAGGGATTTCGTATTTCGTATGTATGTTCTTCACGATGGATGGATGAATGGATGGATGAATGGATGGATGGATGCCCAGGTGATGAGGATGAGGATGAGACGACGTCCGACTGGACTCCGGATTCTAATTGGTCACTCCCATCCGACCACTCACAGAGAGATCAAAGTGGCAGAGAGAAACGAGACACGGTAGAACAGGAGAAGAAAAGGAGGATTCGAGTAAATGGTACAGAGTAAAGTAAAGGGTGACTCAAAATCACAATGGATCTCTGGACAACAACAACAACTGGACAATTAATTTGCGAGCGAGCGGAATGGAGAGAGACAACAAGCCAGCAAGCAAGTGGGAGATTTTTAATTCTCATGCCCATCTCGATTGCGATTGGATGTGGACGACATATTGAAACGGAAGAAGAGGAGAGGACAGGACACGAAGGACCCTCGGCTCGGCTGGCTGGCTGGAAAAACATTCTACAATTCCACAATTCTACATTCTATATTCTCCAGTCTCGATCTCGATGTGATGCATGTAGAATTGGAGAATTGGAGGTTGGTTGCATGATGTAATAAAATGAAATGGACTGTACGACCGACGAGGAGCATGATTCTCCGTCAGACAATTTCCCTGCCTGCCTGCATGCGTGTAAGCGACAATGGAGTGGATATCAAATGGACAGATTTTAAAAGAGTTATATGAGCGAGCGAACAGACTCTGCAACGACGGCAAGGCAGTGAAGAAGAGGAGCAAGTAAAAAGGAGGAGGAGAAGAAGGGCACAGGAGCAGAATGTGAATCTCATTTGTGAGTGTGTTGATGCGGGAATGGAATGGATGGGAGTTGAGTTGAGTTGTTAGAGGCCCGGAGGGGGAATTCTCTCTCTCTCTCTCTTGCTCTCTCTCTCCTCTTGTCCCATATCCAGTGTCAATTTGATTTCATTTTACGTGCCTCGATCAAGCTCAGCTGAATCCCTCCGAGTGACAAACAAGACGGAAGGGAAACACAGACTGCAACTTGAGAGAGCTCATTTCATCCCATTCCCAACGCACATCGACACACAAACACACACTCTCTCTTTCTCTCTCTCTCTCTCTTTCTCTTTATCATTACAACATAGAATATCCCATATCAACCTCCACTGTACTGCATATAAACTCCATATCAGTAAAGCATGGAGAATGGAGAATCAGAATCCCAAGATTGCACGACGCCAAGATAAAACCATAAAAACATCAGAGGTGTGAAATTCGAGTCCACTTCTTGACTTTCTGACTCCTCGACTTGTGACTTGCGACTTGCGACTTGCACCATCGCACAACAGCAACATCAAAACTCACCCCAGTCGTTTACACATCAACATCATCATCTTCATCACCATGGAAATGACCACTACGCAGCATTTCTCCATATTCTACTCATTATTTTCATGTGTATATGGAGGAGTTTATCCATCTCACCATTACACATATCGTATTTACCATTTTTGTATCCACCATTTGCATTTCCCATGCAAATGTTTGATTTCCCCTACAGTTTTTCATGCTTTGCTGCTGAATATGATAACGATTAGGATTATTATGTATGAATATGATGACTTATATTGGGAAAAGTGGGAGAAGAAGAACGAGAAGAAGAACAAGAACAAACCTTGACGGTGGTGGGGACGAAAAGATCCGGTTCAGTGGAGTAAGTGGTGGTGGCGGTGGTGGTGGTGGGGTCTCCTCCTTGACCTCCGGGTGGACCAATTGAAAACCCTTTGGCTTTCACCCAGAAACGGAATTTGGAATTTTCCGCATTATTTATTTCTTCCCCACGAAGTGTCTTCACGATCCGTCCATATTTTTTCTTTGTAATCGTCTTGGTTTTGGCCGAGTCCCCATACGTCTGCAAAACCCACGGTTGAAATACGGCAAGCATATTCTTCTTGGACATTTTCGTGGTCATTGGATTGGCTGTGGTCGTCGTCGTTGGGATGGTATGCGAGTGTTTGGGTTGTGTCGCGGGTTTTAATGGACTCCCAGCTTTCCTTTTGACTCCACTCGACGACGAGGACGAGGAGGAGGACGAAAGACAAACAGAAGATGCGGCAATGGCTGCTGCCAACTGACCTTCCTCATCCTTCCCCATCCCTCCTCTTCCTCCTTGACATCCGGTTCCGGACATATTGAATCCTCCTCTGCTGCCAGTGTGTACAGCAGCATTATCTTTCTCTCCTCTTCGGGATTTCATGGTTGTTTTCACCACTCTTTCCGACGACTCTTTTACATTGACATTATTCCCTTCGCCACCAGTCGTGACTAAACAGGTGGAGACTGATGAGGAATTCCGCATAGTCGAATTTGAATTTGAATTGTTACTCAAACCAGGGAAAAGCGTGTCAATGGAGTAACGAGAACTGGCGTCCCGTGATCGTCGTGCCCGCTCACACATTTTCTCACTCTCTTTCTCTCTATTCCTTTCAATCAATTTCAGTTTCAATTCCTTATTATCTTTCTCCAGACACTTGTATGTCTAGGTGGAAATGTGTGGTGCCTTAATGTGTTTTGAAATGGGGGAGGCTTTGTAAATGTATATCGTTTCCCTTAAAGGTTTCCCTCGTTGACGGTATAGAATTTTAAAATGGAGCGTGTCGGCTCGTGCGATAAGATACAAGGAATGCGAGGGAGGTGAGTATATAAATGTATGTATATATAAATATCGTGTATCTGTATCGTGTATCGAGTATCTGTATGGAGAGTCGTTTATTGTATATAGAGTGTGGAGGTTAGTAATTAGGACGCTGAGCTGGAGGCCGAAAGGGTCGTTGATGTTGTTTCAATCTCTCCGGTTGCCACTTAGTCCATTACTCGACGACTCCAGGAAGAGGATCAAGATGAAGATGAGATGAGTTGAGTTGAGAAGACAGGCAGCAGCAGCGGCAGCAGCAGCAGGAGCGAGAGGAAAACTCTCGGCACTCTCCTCACCATCCACCACAGTTCACCACACACAAATACTCGCAAACACAAACACACACACACTGCTCAACCTTCAAGGAAACGAGAACGAGAACGAGCAAGAGGAAGAGAGCATTAGGAAGGAGATGAACGGGTGAACATGGATGTGAATATGGACGTGGACGTCTTTCACTCAGCCACAAGGAATAATCTTCACTCTGCTCTCATTTATTCCACGTGCACAATCTACTCCGACTTCTTCTTCAACTGTTCACTGACACACACACACTGATTTATGCAGTATTAGCAACTGCACACACTCACTTTCGCTCGGCCTATCTCTGTCCTGTCTACTCTTCACTTGTCACTTTCCACAAAACTCTTCACGGAAATCCGAAATCATCCAAACAACAAGAATAACAATAGATAACAAAAAAGGAACTCGGAACTCGGGCAACTCGTAATCCCCAATATTTCAAATATTCTTCCCAAACTGAACTGACTGTGAGTTTTCTCTATACAGAGACATGAACAAAACAAAACAATAACAATAACAATAATTATCTTGAGTATACAAAACGGGAGAAGACGAAAATCAAACTTTTCCGGGTGAAGATGACGACGACGAGGACGCTCACATGTTTAGGCAATAGAATGTACACAGTTAAATATAGGAGGAAAGGGAAAGAGAAAACGAAAACGGGTAGTGTCTAACCTTGTTTCACAGACGACTGAACTTGGTGTGTCGTGGAATGAGTATATATGAGTATACGAATATCCGAATATATCTGTAGTCTGTAGGACTGACTGACAGTACAAACACTTGTTACACATTAGCACACACACAGCAACACGCACACACACCGCCTCCCATCCCTCAACCGAATCCCCACCAACTCAAAAACAAATCCTGTCCATTCATTCCCTTTCTATACCGATATAGGATATATGTAGTACCTTCCAACTACAACTCTAACTCCAACAAACAAACAAACAAAAAATCCAATCAGAATCCAAGCAATTTCGATTTGGGTTGGTGAAAGTAGAACTTGGCTGCTCCTGGTGATGTTGACTGGCTGTATAGGAGTGAATGAGTGAGTGAGAGAGAGCGAACGAGCGAGCAAGCAAGTGAGTTGAGTAAAAGGGGGAGAGAGGAATTGCGAGTGAGAAGTGCTCGTGGAAAAGGAAGAGACTGGAATGAGCGGGACGGCCTGTAGGAAGATGGTAAAGAGAGCGAGGGAGAGAGAGAGAGAGAGAGAGAGCCGGAGCCGGGAAGGGACTTTTTTTGCGGCAACTAAAGCTTGGTTGAGAAAGTTTGTTAAGGAGAGAAGAGTAGCAGGCATGGGATGGGATGGGAGTATGAGGTTAGAAGGAATCCATCCGTATAGAACTTCCATACAGCTGAATGCATATATAGACATATGTACACATATATGTACACATATATAATATGTATGTATGTATGTAGGTGGAAGTAGAGGCAAGCAAGCAAGCAAGCAGGCAGGGAGGGAGTCACACGTACCAGAGCCGACTCACGATCAGCAGTAGACGACGAACGAACGAGAGAATAAGAGAACGGAACGGAAGGGAATAGAAGCAGCAGCAGCAGCGGAGAGTGGGACGGAGGATGTGGATATTGTGGATGTGGATGTATACGTATATGTGCGTGGATGTGCGCGGAGTATTATACATTATACGGAGGAGAGTGAGGTAGAGTTAGAGTATACAAGAGTACAAGTAGAGAAGCAGAAGCAGAGCCAGTGAGAGTGTCCCACAACCAGTGAGTGCCTCTATAATAATCCCATTGTGCTACATCCACATTCATATCCACATCTACATGGCCATATCTTTTGAAATAGACGAGAGATGAGAGAGAGCGAGAGAGCGAGAGTGAAGAGACGAGTGGGGAAACCAAGTTGGTTGGTATGGGATAGACTAAATAACAGACACACACACACATACAGAATACAGACAAAATCCCCACTCGCTTTCCTATCTCACTTTGGTGTATACGGGGAATGGGCCTCATCTCGTTTCCTTTACTCGCCCGCTTGTGTGATAATGCCGCTGGCTGGCTGGCTGGCTGGCTGGCTGGCCAGCTCGGTCCTCTTCTCTGCTCCTGCTTCTGCTGCTCTCTCAGCCATCAAGTTTCTGTATGTAATGTGTGTGTGTGTGTGTGTGTGTTGTGTCTTTGAGACTGAAAGTTTGAGTTGAGCCAGAAGAGGAGAAGATAGGAGAGGAGACATTAGTCCATACATCCTGTCTGTCTGTCCTATCCCATCCCACACACTTCACCTACATACATAATTGGGCTCACTCAATCTGCCTGCTTCTTCCTTCATCCATCCAGAGCACACTCGACTACACACATGCATATCTCACATCACATCACATCCCATCACGCATACATACGTACATGCATCATGTACACATGCATGTACACTCCCTTGGGGTACACACTCACACTCACACACTCACACTCATCACACTCCTCGACTCATCCGATTTCATTTCATGACCTTCCATCACTATGACAATATCCAAACTATTCTCTCTCTCTGTCTCTCTCTCTCTAACTACTCTGGAACGGTCCCCATTTGTAACTACTTGCTGCCATGTAGGAATACATATTCTCTTTCTTTCTCTCTCTCTCTGACTCTCTGTACTCAAGACTTAAATAGGGAATAGGGAAATCCAAGAATAAATTTTATTTTATTTTATTTTATTTTATTTTGGTGGAGCATTGATATTTGTGTAATGTAAAGTCAAGAGTAAAAAAGAAAGGGCAATCTTAAATGTGCTTTGTGTGTGGATTGGATGGTGGGTTTAGGACACCAACAAGTTAACATGTGATAAATTACAAGTGGGTTTTGTTTGTTTGTAGGTTGTAGGTCGTATAAGTCCATCCGATAGATGTTTTTTCTGTTATGGATTATCTGTGTGTCTGTGTATGCACATGAAATGGAAATGCAGAGAGAGAGAGAGAGAAAGAAAGAGGAAGAAGGAAAATGAGATGGAGATAAAGAGTGAGGGCGAGAGAGAGACCGCCGTGATGGTTGTCCTCCCTCACTGTTCACTGTTCACTGTTCACGGTATCCATTCGACTCTGTCAAAATCACGTCTCGTCTTATCGATATCAATCAACTCTCTTCATCCACATCTCCAGCCATTATTTATTGAAGGTAAACAGAGACAACGGACTGACTGAGACTCAGATTAACTTTTCCTCCTCACCTTTTTTACTCTCCTCCTCCTCCTCTTCCTCCTCCTCCACCTCCTTTCTCTTCTTCCTCCGTAAATCCACAACTATACCATACCATATACCATACTTTTATTATTACATCCATCTCTACATTTTCATTCTTTCCCCCACTCTCTATTCAGCCTAACTTCCACTCACGATCAGACTGCTCTTCTTTCTTCTCCATACAGCAAAAAATCAAAGAAATCAAAGAACTCCTTGCTTTCATTCAGTTTCAGGAGAGAGTGTTCAGATAGATTGAGATTGTGCGGTGTAGAATCACACTTTCTCACTCCGGCCAAATGATCGGGATGCTGATGATTTTGAGCATTCAGGCTGAAATCTAGTTTCTGTGGACATTTTTTGGTGGGGTGATGGTGAAAGGAGATGGCGAATGCGGAAATCGCCATTGCAATAGTCCGCGTCAAGAATTAATAAGGGAAAGCGAATCTTGTGCGAGAGCCAGAAACTGGACAGCTATACAATTCCGTTTCAGTTTCTGTTTTCTTTATATATGTACTTATATACTAGTATTACTAGTACCTGTTTCGTATGTAGCCAACAGTTCATTCTGTAACTTTTACTTTGAAATAATCAAAGTTTATTCAAACCAAAGAAAAAGACTATAGCCTGCCTAGCCTTGAATATGGATGAATTGTAAAAGAAAAATCCTTTTCTTGTCAAAGCAATAGTTATTTCAATTTTGAAATTTAAATTTTGGTTCTGTCGATGGTTTTTGAAGATATTAAAGCTGAAGAGGAGGGGAATACGTTTTATATCTGTTGCATTTTATAGCTCTCTCTCTTTCTCTCTTTGTGTAGAGCTGAAGATGAAAATGTGGTGGAAGATTTGACAAAGGTTGACGCTCAGTGTGTATCGGCTGGATACGCATAAACACCACACACACTTACTTACACAATCAACTTGAGAAGGTTTAGAAATTCGTAGTTTATCTCGTAGAGGCAACCCTTTCAGTATATATATTCATTTGCTCACCGCATTCAGTATCGATCTAGATCAACATTTATTCATACAGATATATCTCGTATATCTATCCAAATTCTAAATGGTATAAATACATACATGTACAGATATATGGGATGAGATGTAAGGTGAACACACACATTTACAATTATTAGGTTGATTTGCCTGTGTCTAAACTCTATAAACGTACTCGAATTTCCTCCCACACATAGACGACCTACACAGTACACACACAGCAAGGAGCTCTAGCTCATCTGCATACAAGACAATAGAAAATTCTGTTATACAGATATTATTATTCCAAGAAGAATTTGATGATGATGGGGGACTATTGTCGTTATATATCTGTAGTTGTAGGTACACATCCCATTCGTCCATCTGCTCCATCTCCTCAATTATTTCATCAATTTTTGGCCCATGTGAGAATCAAATGCAGACAGGTAGATTTTCAATACCAAAATACAATACAATACAATAAAATACAGGTAGATTTTCATTGGCTAATTCCTAATTTCATTCGCTACATGCAGCCAAACGCGATTGTTGAAAATGTATACTAATTTTATTACTGTATTTGCGTGTCGGGGATGGAACATATCTGTATATATATATATACGATAAAAATTTCAAATGCAGTAAGTTGGTTGTGAGCTCACAATAAGTCATGATATTTATGAAACTTTAAATGAACCAAGACAAATAAAAATGATAATAAGGATTTCGGGTAGGTCTCTTGAAATTACGAGGGAACGAGAGATAAGCAACAGTTATATAGGTACATATAGACTTGAGCGTGGAGCCACCCAAGAATTCATCAGTTTTCCCATTCATATTCATGTGGTCGGTCAAGACAGAAATACAGATGCCGTTCAAACGAAATACTTATATTTGAAATCAAGCTTTTTTACGTCTCTCAAGTTCCATTTTGATTTTTCAAGCTTGAAGAAAAATTTATTGATTTCATATTTATTTATTTGAAACTATAAAGACTGGAGAATTGTAAATTGTAAATGTATGTCGGAGCCGGATTTCATGAGAATTCAGAATATACATAAATAAAAATAAATCCATAAATCCATAAATTATAGGATCAAAAAATTGTAAATGAGTATGAGAAAAAAAAATAACCGAAATCAAATGGTTGGACTATCAAGATGAAGACACGCTTCGCCTCGGTACAAAAAAAAAAAAAAAAACTTGTAGCTATTACGGCGAAACGAAAAAGAATACAGAATCAACCGAATGCGTGTGAGGAGTGTTGTAGATTTGTAGATTCTACACTTCTACAGTGTCTCGAGACCAAAACTAATATATTGGCAGCCTGTTGAATGAATGCAATGCCACATATAATGTGTGCAATAAGTTCATGTGCAGGAAATGTGTGTAGGGACGAAATATTATCAAATGTATCTTATGTATGTATATATAGCTACTTAAATGCTAGCAACTTTTTACATGTCCCTGTAAATTCTGGAGAGCGTGTGTATATGACGTAAACTCTTTTAGTTTTCTCTTTTGCAGAAGCTTGTTGTCCCAATAGGGAAATTGTTAAATTTTTAAGAATATCAAATTGGTATTACCAATGCAATGGGTAACATGTATATAGAAACTGAAAACAAGTTCTCTTAGATTGTGATGGTTTTAGTGAATTATCAAAATCCAATCGAGGTTACGCAAATATAATTTTCATATTTTTCAACAAGTATTTGTAAATATGTACAAATAATAATGTTATTCACAGCAGTTGGAACCTTGAAAGAGATTTTTAAATGATTTTGACTCGTCAAAAAACTTGTAGAATTTGCATTATGTATATGTAGAAGTTTTCAAGCCTTCCTGTACCCAAAAGATATATGTGACAACAATTACCAATGAGTACTTACGTATTTTTGAATGACGTAAATATATATATATATATATTCCGATGCACTAATATCTGGGTTTCACACAATTTTTCAGTGTTTGCCACAAACTCACTTTCAAGACTTGAACCAATTTTAAGCAGTTTATCCTGTGGGATGAATTAAAACGTGTTCAAAGAACAATGAAATGTATAAATTATTGCAGTTCTTTTGTAGAGGTATACTCATGAAAAATCTAATTTCATTATCTTTTACGAAAACATTCCAGTATTTGGCTATACGAAAAGTATAGCTACACACAAATATACATCACGTGTAACAAGTCAAAAAGACTTGATGTACAAATCTTTTGTCAAAATAGGCACATGTAGACACAACACGATGAATAGTCAATGAAAAATGTGGTTAACATAATGCAAGTCTTGTTGACATTTTTATAAATATCATGATGAGTGACATAACAAACTGTTACACACTGGGCAAATACGAATCTTTTCCCAAAATTAAAAACGCCACATATAATAATCTTTTTTAATTTACTTGTCAGTCATAAAAATCTGGAAATTGCTAAAATGCACACAATAACTTCAATGAAATATCCTTCACTATATATAAAATGCGCAGAATATTTGTTTTCCCAGTTTGTCAGTAACCAGCAAGTTTCAGAGAAACAAACTGACTGCTATAAGAAAACCTTCAAAAATAAAAGTTATTTAATAATATCAAAAACATTGAGCTATGATGATGAAAATTAATTGGAAAATCACATTCCCCATTCTCTTAATGGTCTTGGTAAGTTTTTTTAAAATATTTCTAAATAACTTTAAACCTAAATGTAATACCTATGTTTATATTCTAATATAATTTGAAAACAAAGGTTCTAATGATGAGCGAAACGGAAGCTTCGAGTAGAAAAGTACGACAAGGTGAGCTATTTTTTGGTCCTTTTACATATTTTGAATATCTAAATAACAGTTACTATATACTAAATACATACCCAGCAGTGAGTACTAATAGATTTGTTTCTTGCTTTTAGTTATTACAGCGGGAAATGCTGGTGCTGGGTACTGTGGTGGCTACAACGATGTAGATTGCTCAGCTGTCTGTTACTGGAATACATATGTCTATTATCAGTGTCGTCAAAATCTTTGCTACTGCTGGCGATAAATGATGAAGTCAACTGTTAATTTTAAATAGGTAGATTATCTATATTTTTGAAATTACAAATCTTTTATCACATTAAAAAGTTTGAAGTTACTATTTGCCTACATGAGTGGATTGTACCTGTCAGTATTTCAAGAATTGTCACTATAACTAACGATTATGTTTAAGAAATAAAACGTTTCCGAGATTATTACAACTGTATTTTTAGTATTTTTTGCTTCCAAAAAAAAAGTGTAGAGCATTTATTTATACTCTAAAGAAAAGAAATTTATTGCAATAGATAATTTGAAAATTTGACGTTTGTTTTTGTTTCTCCATTCTTGAATGAATGAAGGTAATTAGAAATAATAAAATTGTTTATACAAAGTTAAATGAATTAGATGGGATTATTATTAACTGTAACTCTAAGATCTTTTCTGAGAACATGAGCATCGGCTGGTTCAATTCTTTTATAGTAAGCAGGTTTGGTCTCCACAATATTGAATCCAAATCTTTGATAAAAGGAAATAGCGCTGTCATTATTCACCTGAACGTGTCTGTAAACATAGACAAATCAATTAATTTCCAATCAAGCTTCAAAATAATAATATAATATAATATATTTATAATAACTACATAATAAATATCATCATACAATAATAATAATGTAGAGTAAGAAGACAAAATTTTAGAATACTAAAAATAACTGCAATTTCAATTTATATTTGTGTTGGATATATACTTTAATATACTTTAATATTGACAACTTACAAAAAGACTGAATCAAAATTTCCATCTCGTTCCACATATTCAAGGACATGTTTTAGCATGAGTGTTCCAATACCCAGTCTTCTATATGGAGCGAGACATCCAAGGGTCATTATATACAATTCCCGTTGTCCACAAGTTGTGTCAACCCGACAACAAACACCACCGACCACCACATCATTGTAATACGCTAAGAAATAGCATAACAATCATAATAATTGCTCCTTTAGATTTAAATAATGAACATATAGAGATATTTGACAAGTAATATAAGTAAGTAGGTTGTATAATTGTATAATATTATATTTTCTAATTATTTATAATTACCAAGTCGAGCCAGCTCTCCTGCTTGTAGGACATCTTTATAAAATTTATCATTGTAAGAGACTGGGAAAACAACAGTATTTAATCGTTTTAACTGTCGAATGTTGTGCACTGTAACTTCTCCAAGTGCAATTCTTGCTCTAATAAAGTGAAAAGAAATCAACAAGAACAATGATTATATTATGTATTAGTTTTACTCTTATACACACAAATGAAGTATAATAATTAGGACAAAGGACAATGATTTTTGTTCATTAATCTCCCTATACACTTGATTCCTACATATATCATAAGTGCATTAGAGGATTCGGTACAAACTATACATGTTTTAAATCTAAACAAGAAAGATGACAATTTAAATCTAAAAACAAAGGAGTTTCTGCTTAATTTTACTCATAAAAGTGTGATTCTTTTCTTTTTTTTGCATAGCACGTTTATTTTCAAAGTCAAAATTCAAAGGATTTGATAGACAACTTTTGAGTATTGACTTACTTGGTCATGTTGGTGGTAAGGATGTGTTGTTGTCCCTCTCCAGTTCCTTATTTAATTATCACCAATTAAAATTTGTTGCCTTTTTATAGAAATTAAACTATGAGAAGTTAAAATTGTGGTGAAGAAGAAGAAGAAAAAGAAGGAATGAAAAAAATTCCGGTCCTTTCAAAGTTACGTGGTAAAAATGTTTAGTCCTCGCGAACGGAAATCGCGGCGTACAAAAATTAAAATAGGTGTATTTATAAACTGTTAAGTAAGTATTAAGTAATACTTGATATTTATTTACTTAATTTATTTTCTTATTAAATAAATTAATAATTGGCATTAAAACTCATGGCATAATTTATAGACAGTATCGTCAAAAAGTAATTGAAGCAGCCAAGGTGTTTGAGGGCACGCGGCCAAGATCAAAATCCTATAAATTTCAATCCTCAAGTTCGACTCAACTTTTTGAGTCGAAAGGGTTTTTGACGTTTCATTTCATTCTCCCTTCGGGACGATCTCAATTATCTTTGATTAAGTAATATTTTTTGTAAATTTTTATTTTCTTCATAAAACTTCAAACGAAATACACTCAAGATTAAGGATAATTAACTGAAATGAACGTTGACATCATGTCTACGGAAAATGTACCCTCATCCATGGTACGTAGATAAATATGATATACTATATACAAAAAATGTGTAATTCATTTTTATCGAATCGATTTTATTTATTTATTATACAAATAAAGTAAGTATACTTATAATATAGTCGTTCCGATTTCCTTTGATTCAATGTAATACGTCGAATAAAAGTAAAGTGGATGGTCTTGATAAAAAAAACAAATAATGTCTTGATGCCCATACGTGTGCAAAATTGTGTAATGAAATGATTATTCAGCAATATTCAGCATTGTAAATTGTTTGTTGTTGTTTTGCAGGACACGGAAGATCTTAGTAAAATGTATGGAGGATGTGAGGGGCCGGATGCAATGTATGTGAAGCTCATTTCTTCTGATGGTCATGAATTTATTGTCAAGAGAGAACATGCATTGACTTCAGGCACCATTAAAGCTATGCTCAGTGGACCGGGTCAATTTGCTGAAAATGAGACGAATGAAGTCAATTTTCGGGAAATTCCGTAAGTTGTTTGTTCATTGACTTGAGTACCTGCATATATGTATAATGTATATGTTTGGCTTGATCAAATTGGGTGTACAATGAGTATGATTTCCTTTTCTTCTTCATCCACAGATCTCACGTTTTGCAAAAGGTGTGCATGTTTTTCACTTACGTAAGTTGCAAGATGCTGAACGCACAATAATACTATTACATGTATAAAATATGTAGATATGTGAATTATCGTATAAATCCGATGTAGTACACTATCGCATTTCATTCTTTATTCTGTTTACTCCCTACAGAAAGTGCGATTCACGAATAGCTCGACTGAAATCCCGGAGTTTCCAATTGCACCTGAGATTGCTCTTGAGCTCCTCATGGCTGCCAACTTTTTGGATTGCTGAAAACATTTTTTTGTTATATAAAAAAAATGTGTATGTACCTCCAATATCTATGTGACATTTACATGTATTGTCATGAGAAATATATTTCAAAATGTAATTTTTTTCACCACCTAAATATCTACAATGTGTATGTTCACAGAACGGCTTAAAGAGAATACTAACACACTTAAATATATATATATATATACAAAATACACGGACTACATTGCAGTCTTATACACACCTAATAATGATAAATAATAATTATACTATATATAATTACTAGTAATAATTTATTACTACTAAAAACTAGTAAAAACTAAACTAAAACAAGGAATACAAATGAATGAATGATTTGAGCAGCACAGCCAATTTTCTTTTTACTTAAATTATATATTGTTATTACAATTGGAAATTGGATTAGAAAGTCGTAAAACAATTATGTAATTGTTATTTATCATGTATTATTATTTAAAAATATGATTGTATTTGTAACGCAGATTTAATGTTGGTGAATTGCAAAAGCATATAGGCAAAGTCCACGGAATTGCAACGAGAGAAAGTTAAGAGAAAGTCGATTTAAAATAATAAAGAAAAATTCTTGCGATTGAACAACAACAAAATCCGTAGAGGATGATTAAGATATCCTTCTTATTTAAATTAACCAGTAGAAGGATTTCCTTATTTTCAATATTTTCTCATTTATTTCAAAACTCTCCCATTTTTAGGTACATAATCATAAAATACTATTATTATGATGATGATGAATATAGTTTTACAATTCATTACAAACATGGTACTTTTGAGTAAAGTACGCAAGAAATAATAATATAGATGTATATAATCCATGTAGAAGTTATGAAAATAATAATAATTATTATTGATTAGAATTGGCGTTGCCTTTGAACATGTTCAAAGTCAGTTGTATATATATGTAATAATATATAATTCATTCTACATTAAACTTATACTTTATGTATACTATATACAGATACAATAGAATACAGCGATTATGGTCGATAATAATTAGTAGGATTTAATGTTTTTTTTTTGGAATCCAATTTAAATAGTTGTCGCAAAGGTATTTCATATCATATTTAAATCATAGTATTAATAATAAAGTATTATTAATAATAATAATATACATACATATAATATATCTTTACTAATAAACAAGTAAATATTCGCTTCCTTTTTCTTGCTTCTCTGTATAGTTTAAGCAATATAATATACTCATCTCGTTTTATTGATGACCCTTTAAAGCATATATACATGTATATATATATATATGTTACAATCGTTGTAAATTATTTAGAGGTCTGGTTCCAGCATGGCATCTGAGAGTTGGATCTTTTCTCCTGGTTTGAATGCTGGTGTTCCCATGTAAGGGCAAGTTGCACAACGGAATGCATCACCTAAATAGCACTATATAAATAACAGAAATGGAATCTCAAATAAATATATATATCGATTATACAGATTATGATTATAAAATGAATTTTAAAATAAGGAAATACAGATTATTATTATTTTATTATATATATGATACTTACACTACCACAAGAAGATTTGACAGCAGAAGAATCAATAACTGTTGGTTTGTCCGAGCCTTCAAGTTCCTCAGCTAAACCACATGAACAATCTTTACAAGCTTTCCTTTTCCCAGTTGTTCCACAAACTCTGAGAGAAGCAGGATCGGGTTTTTTGAAATCATTTTCATCTAAAAGGGCATCCTCATCAATTAATTCGTCCGCATGTCCACCATTACCATCATCATCATCATCATTGGCTGATACTTTCCATGCAGTCTTATTATCTTGAATTTTAGGATTTGCGAATGATAGCAATACAGACTCTCCAACCTAAAATACAGATCATTAAATAAATTAAATGTATACATACATCTGAAGTCATGTAAGTATATTCATCATTATACGACAGATTCAACTTATTTTGACTTTTATGTATATTTGAAACCATAATAATATAACAATATGACAATAAGTCTGTATACCTCAAACTTGTCCTTTTCCGCTTTGATAGAATTATTGGTCATTGTGACAGTCACAAATCCATTCCATTTCAAATGTTGTCCCAATTTGGATGCAATTTCTTGTGTTAATCCATCTCCACATTTCAACTCAAATTGTCCACTGGGTTTGAGTATTCTCTCTACAATTATACTCAGGGCATCAGACTCATTGAGAAGAGCATTAGGATTACCACACAAATAGATGACATTTGATGCTTTTTCACCAGAAAAATCATTTAATATAGAAATGGGAACGACTTCAGGTCGCCGAGGATGACATGTGGATTTCTCTTCTTGTTCAATGATATTTTGAGAAACAAAATTATCATAAATAATTATATATCTTGAATCCAAGTCACCCATTTTAACTCCTTACTTTTTGTACTTGAATTGTGTGTGAATGACACAAAAATGTTCAATCAGTTAAATGTCCTTTTCTTTTCCAGGGAACACAGAAGAAGAATATTCTTTCAATTTAATTTAAATGTCACGAACTCAACGACGTTCTCGACGTATAGAAGTATTATAATATGCGATAATGAATGAACGCAACTAACAAAACGAATAAAGTACACAGATAATCTCAAGTTCAATTGTTCTACAGTGGTAAGTAGCACTTACTATTAGATATTTCTGTACTTTGAGTACGTGACTAAATAGGATATTGTAATTATTTGATGATTTTTTAATTCACGTCGTAGATTTTGATCTCTGTGGAACTGGAACTCCAATAAATTAATTAATTAATGACGATTTTTTTATTTCGTTCGTAGGTTGGAATAAAAGGGAAGTGCAGCGTCCTCCGGCGACGGTTGCATTTCAAATCTTCCATATTGGAAGATTCAGGCATGTTCAGGCAGTCTTTTTGATTCTTCGGACTGTGTTTGGAACGAAGAAGATATTTTACATTATAATTGAAATAGAAAGGGTCTTTCTTAATTAAAGTAAGTACAGTTAAACACATTTAACTCATTTTATTATCATATTATCATTCTTGCCCACATATTTATCATCCATTCTTTGTTTCCTCCTGGTTTTTCTCGCCCTTTCAATACCGGTAGTAAATCTATATAGTTGTGTGGTTGTCGTACCCTTATGTTATTTTGTCTGTACGTGTGTGTGTATGTATATGTGAGTGGTAGCCTCGTTTTTTTATTCGGAATTATTATCATCATTAGAAAGCCGAAAACATTTAGAAGAGTGAGGATTTTGTAGCATTTTTTTAATCTGATTCATAACTACTATACATTTTTGACTATAAATAAGTATGTATTTAATATTTGCAAGTATAGTATACGTACTGCTTGTATTTGTATAGTCAGTCATGTCTCGGCGTACAAAAAAAAATTAATGTTGCGAATTAATTATTCAATTAATTACAATTGTTTTTTCTTTTCTCTCTCTTTAGAATGTCGTTAGCGGGTTCGACAAAGATCATTAAGCCGGCTGGGGAGCAGCCTGATACTTTTGAGCAAAGTATTTCTCAAGCTATCCTCGAGCTAGAAATGAATTCGGATTTAAGAGCTCAATTAAGGGAATTGTTTATTACTGGAGCTAAAGAAATTGATGTTGGTGGAGGGAAGAAAGCCATCGCCATTTTCGTCCCAGTACCCCAACTTAAAAATTTCCAAAAGATTCAAATTCGTCTTGTTCGTGAATTGGAAAAGAAATTTTCTGGGAAACACGTCTTGTTCATTGCAAAGAGGAGAATGTTACCTAAACCAACAAGGAAGACAAGGAACAAGTCTAAACAGAAGAGACCTAGGAGCCGAACTTTGACTGCTGTTCATGATTCAATCTTGGAGGATTTGGTATACCCAGCTGAGATCGTGGGGAAACGTATTCGTGTCAAGTTGGATGGAGCAAGACTCATCAAAGTCCATTTGGATAAGAGTCAACAAACTACAATTGAACATAAGGTATATTATTATTACTATTATTACATATTTAAAATTTTAGCTTTTATTGAAATAGTAATTAGTATTTCAAAATTTACATTGCACCATCGAGTTCAGATTTTGACCACATCAATTTCTCGATCCACAAGTGTGCTATAAAAATGTCAAATTAGCAGTTTCTAATTTATTTTAAGAAGCATGATACTCTAACTCATGCATTTTACATAGACTCTGCTAACAAATATAATATTATAAATGTACATACTATACAATTATCAAGTCCTCATTCCATAGTGTAGATGATATTATTTGATAATAATATTTCGTTTGGTTTCTTTTTGTCCAATTGTTTTTTAGGTGGACACATTCGGCGCAGTTTACAAGAAGCTGACAGGAAAACACGTTACATTTGAGTTTCCGGAGCCTTATTTGTAAATTAGAAAATCTGATAACTATATGAGAATAAAGTTTTCTTGAAACGTTTATTACTTTTCTTGTGTAAGAAACAAAAACAATATCGTTATTTTTTATCTGAAAATCATTTTGACTATTATTAAGCCATCATGTTTTATTGTAGGTTCATTCTATATTCAAAAATAGGTAGGTCATCCTCGCACAGCATTTGCACAATATGAATTTAAATATAATTTTTTATGCACTTTCAGTATTAAACTATAGACTAGTACTTTTCTATGCAAATCATAAATAAATAAATGGTAAAATACAGTAGAATTTTATGTCGTACTTTTCATTTTTAATGTATCGGTGGGATTTCTTGTTCGAAGCGTAAGTACATATTCAACAATATCACATATTTACATACTTCATTTAAAAAAATACGGAAATCATCATTATTATAAATATTTTAAAAGTAGACTAAAAATATAAAATACTACAAACGTAACTTCTACTTTTATTAATAATAATACGACACACAATTGAGCATAAAGGTACTTAAATATATTTTATAGACTGGCTAACATTCAATATACGTAAAACTAAAATGAGAGGCGATTGCAAGGGAAAGACATTACCGGTAAACAACATAAAATTATCTAATTTGACTCATTTCTTTATCTAATTACAATTCATTCATCATAAAAGAGTAAATATTATTAGTAGAGGTCTTAACAACAATAACAAGATGTTGCATATTGTCTTGTAATTAGTAAAATTTAGGACAAGTCTTGATGAGAAAGAGTATCATTATGGTTTTCAGCCGATGTAATCACTATATTGGGATTTCCATCATCGACAACAGTCACATTTGTTGTGACTTGAACGGTTTCTTTATCATCTTGTTTTAGATTTGTCACTAATGGAGAAGCTTGTTGTTGTTGCTGTTGTTGAGTATTATAAAAATTTGGGGAAGAAGAAGCAAATGGAGGCATTGGGAATGAACGTGAGCGTAAATTTAATTCCTCATGAGGATTGTTATTATTGGATAAAGTTGGATTCAAAGTATTCCCTGCTTCAGCGGGAGCTCCTGCTTTCTTTCCAAGAATCTTAATATAATTTGTTGGGACAAGTCCAATCTTTACACCATCTGAGGCCAAAACCCAACCTTTGACATTTGGTGGTTGACTTGCTGCTGGGGCCAGTCGGATTTTTTGTCCAGCTTGAAGTTCTAATTCTCTATCAGCCATCCCTTCAAAATCATACTGAGCTACGGCCAAGAAATGATCCGTCTCACCTGAGGCCCATGCTTTATTAACTGTGTGTATAGATATAATAAAATATAGTTTATCATCATCATTAATAACCAATTATCATCTCAATACTTTGTTTATACTATAAAATTACCTTTAGGATTGGTATGAAGATTAAGAGATGACATTAATTTCCACATGAGATATGGCCCAGCTAGGATAAAGCTGAGAAACATAAAAATAGGCCAAGAGGATCCCTTAGCATTTGCTTGAAGTTCACTTTCCCAATTTTCTCTATCATCCATTGCAGCAGCAGAGTTTGAAAGACTACTCCATAAAGACTCGACAACTTCTGGTTTAATTTTTGAAATACCTTATACATACAAAATAAATAAATAATGTCAATTATATAGTTTCAAATCATTACATGTGTCTTCATATCAGAATTTCGTAATATTATTCCAAAAGTTTAACTTAAATACCAACTAAATAGAAGAATCGTCGAAGGACCCAACGTAGAAAACGAACAACAGCCATAGCTGACAGGAAATGTTTAAGTCTCCCCATATGATCAGCCACCCCGATAACAGCACGAAATGATGAGTAGACAGCATGGAAAGTAGACTCCAACATTGCACTGATTGATCCAAATGCACTCACAAATGACTCGATAGATTGAAAAGCACTAGCACTTGATTCTTCAGCTAATTGGAAAAAGTTGGGACCTTCAGCTGGATTCATCCCACCGATCCCACCGATCCCCCCATAATTCCCACCTAATCCTCCTCCCCCATACATACCACCACCACCGAATCTATTTCCATACATGCTGTTTCCATAAGGACTGTAACCTCCTCCCATGGCCCCACCATAACTTCCATACGATGATGCATAAGGACTAGAATAAGGACTAGCACCATATGCAGATGAGGTCAATCTATTATATGGTGAATAAACGGATGAAGCCGTTGCAGAGTACAATGGTCTTGTTTGACCTGGTCTTGGTGGAAGCGGAGGACCCGATGACATTTGATTATTCATATTCGTAATATTATTATTTGTTGCCATTATGGATCCACCACCAGATCCTGGATATGGAATCGCTGAACTATGAAGTCGATCACTATATATGTAAAGTACGTAAACAAACAAAAAACACATACATATATATAGGTATACAATATACATAAAATAACAAAAAATTTCACCACATGATTCAAGAATTATATATTATTATATTATTAAAATGTACTGTTTATTAAACATGTATAATATACAAAAGTATAGTTTTATATTATATAGAGTCCCTTACGTATTTGAATTGATGATATAATTATTATTATTTGGTGTATTTGAAGTAGTAGCAAACGAATTTGATCTTGATGAGACTTCCCAAGGTTTCATTGGTAAATTCATACTTATTTAACTTTCAGTAGTCAAATATATATTGTGCGGAATCTTAAATATGACGAGGGAGTTAAAAGATGATTATTTACTTGCTTAATATGTACGAAACGTGAGAAAATGAATGAGAAGTAATAACTAAGTACAAAGTATAACAACCTTTCCAATGTCAAAGAATACTGTAAAATAAACTTGACATGATTAAGCAAGTGCACAAAAAGTGCAAAAAACAACTCTTTCACTGTTTCACAATTTAAATATCCCAAGTTTATTACTCTATTACGCATTTAACTTGGTCGTTTTGGATTGTTGAACGTATTTCCATCTGTGTGTTGGGAACTCAGCTAAATTCAGGGTGGCGGGTAAAGTTCCGCGCTATACACATTAATCGCCTCTATAAAAGCTACTATCATTATTTTTCCATGTAAGTAAACAAGCACAATTTTAATTGTAATTAGCATTTAATACATTTGTATCATCTCTCATTCCGAGCGGGTAAGTGATCAAGTGCCCAAAGTTTCATTTTGGTTGTTGTTGAAGCGTTGGAAAAATTGTAGAATTCAAAATTCAAATCCAACATATACAGGGAGAAAAGTACACGGTATCACATGTAGACATGTACAATAGACAGTTGACTTTTTTTTAAAGTACTATTATGCATATGCATACTAAGTAAACATGTAAGTATAGACGATTCGTATGTGTTTTCAATCCCGTATAATATTTTATTTCAGAAATGGTGAAAATGGCGGACGTTACTCCGGGCACTGGTACACCAGGAAGTCGATATGAAAAATCTTTAGGACTCCTCACCACCCGTTTTGTATCCCTTTTACAAAAAGCTAAGGATGGAGTCCTTGACCTTAAAGAGGTAAAAAAAATTAACATTTGATACTAGTATTTGTGGGTGACCGGAGGTAAATCCGGTCCGATTGAAAATTGATGCCAAAGACGGAGCGGAAAGAATGGGAGTGCGCCTTTTGAATTTGAAATACTTTGATGATAAAATTATAATTTAATCTTAATTAAAAGGAATAACTAGTGTAGACAGGAGGAAATATGAAATGTACCAGTCAATATTTGTATTATCTTCCATTATTATTGTAGGCTGCAGATATTTTGGCAGTTCGGCAAAAAAGAAGAATTTATGACATTACCAATGTTTTGGAAGGAATCGGTCTCATTGAGAAAAAAACCAAAAATGCCATCCAATGGAAGTATGAAAAAATTATATAAATACACACATACTTACATTTTTATAATAATTGACTACTATTTTTAAAATGTTATATATTATGAGATTGAAAGTGAAATCACATATTAAATATTCCTTTTTTTTATTACTAAAGGGGAGCAAGTCCTGGAACAAATACAGAAGAATTCGTTGCACGTGTAGAACGGTTAAAAGATGAAGTCAGGAGATTAGACAAAATTGAAAAGGATATGGATAAACATCGACAAGTACGTGGAATAAGATGAAAGCATATAATAATTAACCTTTTAAATATTTTTTATGCAAAAAATCACTCCTTAAATTTGTATGCATTCATTATTTGTATTATTTAATTGATTATATTTTAGTGGTTGGAGCAAAGTTTAAGAAATATTACAGAAGAGCCAAGTAATATGAAGTATGCATATTTAAAGCAAGAAGATATAACAGACTCATTTGAGGATCAGACACTCATTGCAATCAAACGTCCGAAAATTGTTCAAATGGATTTCCCTGTCGTTGACAAAGTGAGTTTGCAATTTTTTTTTGTTTTTAAGTAAATATACACACAGTACACAGGGTTTCTTGTTACGTTTCATTATTTTTCGTTTTATTTTACTTTAACCATTTTTGTATTTACACAATTTTAATTGTGTGTTTCTAGCCTGGTGAATCAACAAAGTACAAGATAGTCATGAAAGCACCTAAAGAACCAATTCATAGCTTCTTTGTAAATCCAGAATTAGAACCTCCAGGAGTCATTGTAGACTTTCCGAATAATTATAAGGCTTGGTTAGAGAGCAAGAAAACTATTGACACCACAGGACTTTCTCTTGTTTCTGCTGACGAAGTGCCTACGGCTGGAGCCGAACCGGCAGTCGTCGTCACCGAACCCAGTAATGAAATTGAAGTAGGTGAAGAAGATGACCTTGCAGCTGAATTACCCGATGGATTCTGTTCTACCTCTCTTGTTGGCCCCATCCTCCGCCTTTCTCCACCACCCACAGAACAAGATTACCGATTCACATTGGCAAAACATGAAGGACTAGCAGAGCTCTATGACATTCGACCTCATAGCGGTTAAATGTATATAACTTTAATATGATATTTAAGTTTAATATCTAATTAATCTAAGTTTTACATACTATTATGGTCCTACTTTTTCTTATTGATAACAATTATGATTTACTTACCGGATGAACAGATTCATTTTTACTATAAACTCTGTAGTATGTACGAATCAAAATAACGAAACTAGTACATTTTTATGTTTCCGAGTTTTGTTCCATTCTAAAAATTATTTATTAGAAATTGGAGATGACTTTCTCTTTTCCCCATAAAATAAGTATTTTATGGTAAGGAAGGATTATTATTATTATTGTTACATTATCATTTTTTTTCTCGTCAGGAACTATTTGAAGCTGATAATTATTAATATCACTTAGACATATGGAGAGACAGTTTTATGTATATATATTATTATATATATAAGATGGAAATTGTAAATATATATCAGCATACACATGAACAAGACGATGTTCAATTTTACTTTGTTATTGATAAAGACAACCGATAAAATATTTTCCACAGTCGTATTATATTTACCTACTAAAAGTGTTTTACAATTTAAAACAGATAAAAAAACCGTGTTCATACAACATTTCTTGTCTAAATGCAAAATTACAGAAGTAAATATGTATAAATACATTGTTTGTATACTCCAGTTATAAATATACAGAAGTATGTATAATAAAAAGAAGTTTACTAATACTATTGTATGCAGTTTTTTAAAAATTGGGACGATATTTACAGCATAGCGTGTATGTACTAGAAAGAAACAGAGTGTAACTGGTTTAGACTGGCATTTTATAATGATTAAATACAGATATAGATCTTTCTCAATATTTTTTATTCTGTTGTTAAAGTACTTGTACATAAGTAGGTTCTAAATGATAACTTCATTCCCTGTATGTTACATAATCAGGAGTGTATTGTACAGTAGCAAAAATAATATGCTTCGACTCAAATAAAATAATATACTATTTACATTCATACTACTTTTGATCTTTGTACATTTTATTTTCACACGTAAACAATTATACTTCATGACTCATTTAAAATTCTAACGAGTTAAAACTCTTTTTGCCATTTATTAGCAGGTTTCTTGATTATTGATTGAAAATAATTGTGATGAATGATTACAATTAGGGCGTAGAACTCTAGAATCTTTTATCGGATGAAAGGCAGGTTCAAATAGTTATATAATGACATTGTTATTACTTTTATGCTAAGAAAATAGTGACAACAACAGGAAGCTATATTATATAAAGTTTAGCAAAAAGAATTTTATTCATACATATTATGTATTTTAAATTTTAAAACTAGTAAACCAATATCAATGCTTTTTTTTCTTAAATAATAATACAATGCTTGCATTAAAATTTGTTTCGTGTTTTTTAAGAATAATCATCATCGCGTGAGTTTTTTTTTTTATCAAGACCTGAGCCTTAAGAATTCTGTATGTGGTCAGGCCAATACAGTTGAGTTGTAGGTAGTAGTAGTGTTATTTGTTTTAACAATAATTTGATATATAATTTGATTTATTATTTATTCTAAGTGTGTATGCAATGCATGCTTAGCAATAATAATATAACGGGCATAAATATGTAAGTAAACGGAGGAGGATCTGTTTCTCTCACATGCTGATGCTGGACGCTTTGTGTCGATGAATTTTTGTTGTTGCTGTTTTTGTTGAATGAATAAGCAACAAGGATTTTTTGCATTCAGTACTCGTCTAAATCATCACCATCACCCGTTGGGGGAGGTACATCACCATCTTCAGGTGCAGCAAAACCATCCTAATATTTCGGAAATAAAATTAAAAATTAGTATACCAATGTAAATATAGAATCCCTTAACATTGTTATACTCATTCTCTAGGCAATTATCACGTAAACATTTTGTTTAAAATTTGATTATTATTGTTATTTGTGAATTAATGTATTTAATTTTATTAGTTAGATTAGTATTATTTTCGTGATTAAAGCAATGCAATGATACGAGTGATTAAATGATAGTAAGGTAGTAGTAATATAAGTAAAAGTCTTAGGAGGAAATCCTAAGACGTGATAATTGTCATTTACTAAATGATCATGCGGATGTACCTCTGTGGCGTACAGTATGTCAAGAATCTTCTGTAAAACTACATTCGTTTCAACACCCTCTTGCTCTTGACAATAAACTTCTATGTCACGTAATTTACCAAAGTAAAAATCTCGTTCCTTTTCAAGTCCTTCCAAACTCAATTTTGTATCTGCCAACTATTTATATATAAAAAAAAAAACAATTATAGAAATTATGTAAAAGATTCTATATTTACATACATAATAATACATACGTATTTATTTATTTACATTGTAAATAAAATGAGCATGATGATATTTACCTGTGCACTTAATTCTTCAATTTGAGAATTATTCATTGAAGCACGATGAGGATTTACAGGATTTCTAGGTGCGGCTGGCGTTGGTCGAACCATAGCACCATTATTATTATTTCTCACGACTCCTAAACTTGGTGGTGGTTGGCTCGGTTTACGGGCGGCAATCTGGGTCGTGACGGGTGCAACACGATGCATTGGCTTTCCTTGTTGTCCAGGAGATCCACCAAGTGGACATCCACCTCTTGCTTCCATAGCATTATAAGGATCACCTTTGTAGTTGGCATCAAAAAATTTCTTGAACCATTGGATAAATTCAAAATCTAATGAGAAATGAGGGCAATGTCAAAAAACAAAAAAAACACAGAGTACATGAGATTAGTGAGTGAAGTGAAAATGAGACGTATTTCAATAATTATTCACATTTGATGTATTTAGTTTAAAACTTTAAATACTTACTATCTTGGAATCGACCCTTAACTAATTTGTCCACTGGAATTACCTACAGATAGTCACAAATGAAATCACATTAGTACAATACATATATTACATATGCTGAGTCATCGGGTGATCAATAATCTTCAAAATGATTCATCAATGTTTTTTAAAACATGTTTAAATTGTAAAAGAAAACTTACTTTTTCAACTTCCATCTTTTTGAAACCAGCTTGTAAAACTTTAAAATTTTGAATAAATTCATGTTCAAGTTTTGTTTGAAATTTTACTTTCTTCAGAGGGACGCTTCCTACGTTCAAGAATAAAAGACCATACACATTAATATAATTTATTAATGATAACATGGTGTATTCAAATTCAACATAAGTAACTTTTATAATATTGTAATGATTGATTCAATTACCAACAAACAGCATATCCATGAACTGACAATAGGCAGCACCGGAACTTAGCTCTTCAATCTTTGTAAAACTAGACTCCAGACAACCGTTTACCCAGTTTAGCATATCGTGCCTATTGTTAAAAAGATAACGATTTTAGATAACACTTTTTTCAAATCCGTTAAATAACAATATGCATAACTAACAATAAATCTTTATGTAAATAATACTCACCGACTGAGATTGTCCGAAGTGACATTTGTAGCATATACATTTACAGCCATGATTGGGTTTTCTCTGAATTTTTGTCTGTTGGGAAAAAATAGTTTGATGATAATTAATTAATTATTACACTTTGGGAAACACGTTACTTAAATACCTTAAATACCGACAATGTTTGTTCAATAAATAATTACTATAAATACGTTTTGAAGAAAGAAAAGAAACCGGCTATTTAACACTTAATATTTTACACACAACTAAGACAAAGATATCAAAATCAAGTATAAGTAACTACTAGTTTTGGTTTGTGAACTAACTAAAGTATAAGTAACCCGGTGTAAAATCCCTAATATTTTGAGATTGATACGGTCGCCACATTTGAGAATGAAATTTCTATCGGGTATGTCAACCAGATGATGATGATGCTGGTTAATGACTTTGACGTTCAAATTGTTTCTAAACATGCCATGCTAAAAATACATTTTACTCCAGGCTAAATAATATTCTATTATAATCTAACCTGTCACCTGCTTCAGTAAATATATGTATCAAAATAGAAAATACTGTGATCTTTGATATTCTCTACCAAAAGTATCTACATATACAGAACTAAGTAAGTTCTGAGAGAACTTATCAAAGTTTACTTGATTTCCCAATAATAAAAGTGTATAAATATATCAAAACCATTTACTTAAAATAATTATTATTTCAAAAACAATAAAATTTTCAATCCAAGACAAAATGTCAAACTATTTAAAGAGTGGCTTGAATTAAATTAAAAATGAGGAAATGTCATGACTCATGAAATGAATCAATTCCGCAATGATGATAAACTATACAGTCTGTCAATGATAGATAATATAGTTTGTAGAAATTAAATGTGATTATATGTCCGGCTTGGAAAAAAAATACATTAAATGTATATTATAATTACTCGACACACCCTGAGAAAAATGCAATTCAGCAACAATAACAAGAATAAACTATATATTATTATTAAAATGTAAACAACAAGAGAAATATTTACGTGTTTATAGATGTACAGCTATACATTCAAATTAACAAACTAAAAAACTGTAAGTTTCTCTAATACTCGAGTCAGTCAGTCGAGTCCAAGTCCAACCAACGACGAGGAAAAAATTTGTTTTACGATTAGATTTGAATTTTGAATAATCGCAAGTCAAAAATAATATTCAATTCTATTTCCTTCTCCTTTAAACTTTAGACTCTTGGACGTTAAAAAAAGATGTGCCTGAGGAAAATGAGGATGTAATGAAACTAGAAGATAATAGAATATATATATCTGTTAAGGAAATTAATTAATTGGAGTACTTTACTTACCTAAATAGTTATGTAGTGAGACTGCGGGAGAAATTCGTATAAGTCTTATTCATGGGTTAGGTGAATTGAGTGAAGTGAATTGAAGAGTTCCACGTCAAGACGCTATCGTATGTATCTCCATTCTAAATCATACAAGTTCGTTGGTTCCATGTAAAAACCAACGGTATATAGCGAGAATAACAACCTCTTTCTTTCTCTCTCTCTCTTTTTCCTTTTTCGTCGTCTCACTCTTCGTTTTCCCACTCTTCGATCATCGTGTAGATTTTAATTAACAATAATATTACATAGATATACCCACATAATAGTAATAATCCTTCTCTCATTCCTCTGCCCAAAATCTATCCATTTTTTTTTCCGTCTGTGACTGCATCTCATGTGCATTTATGGTTCGTTGACAACACACACATTAAAACAAAATAACTTTCTTTTTCTTTTGACAAAATGCACTCCATAATATTAATATTATTAGATTTTTAATATATATACTTTAATGGGACATACTTTAATACAGATCACGATAGACTTATTGGACTTATACGTAACGTAACATATGACGGAATTTATTTAATTACTATATTTAAGCTCTTGAACTTTGTCTCCCTAATAACAATTTATCACCCCAATATAGTGTGTGTTTGTGCACATTTGAGGACTTTATTCTTTAATTAATGTACATAAAATAAACTTTAATGAAATGATAATATGGTAATGGTCAGGACTGATGCTGAATATATATATATATGTATATGACAGACTTTTTTTAATAAAAAATATGCCGTTAGATATGTGTGTGTGCTATGGAAAGGATAGCAGGGGAGAATTATTGCATTTCGTGTCTATGAATGAAGTGCAAGCTGTTGCTCTTTTATATAAGTGACCTTTTATGAGGATTCTTAAGTTGAGTATGGCCTTGATACAGAATACAGACACTTTTGTTTCATGTTATTATTCTTTATAGTTTTAAACATATACGGTGTGCAGTCAATCTGAATGGCCCACTCGCTCTTGTGTATTGTTAATTGTCTGGAACAATTTGTTATTCTTTCAATTGTATATAGTGTTGAATTAGTATTTTTATTAGTGCGTAGATATATATACGCAACGGTATATACCGTTGTCATATCTGTATATGTATTTAACTGAATGCCTTTTGTACATTATGCTTCCGAGTCCTCGCCATTTCAGGCATCTTTAAACGTGCATAGCTGTCATTTTTCCTTTACATTTTTTTGGTGTTCACACAATGACAATCGCACAATGCAATGGTGAGTATGTTGACATATTGGTATCAATCGATTATAGTAAATATGATGCAACCCATTTTAATGTAGTGGCAGGTGTTTTTGACTAAAGGGGCAAAAAGAAAAAATCAGTTTGTCGTAGAGTGCTAATGCGAGAGGTACTTTGCACTTAATTAAAGTTAAATAAATTAACCGCTGTCACTCCTTTTTTCCTTTCAGTGTATACCTCCAACGCGCGTGTGGTAAGTCAATGTGAATTTCATTTTGTCATTTTGTTATTGTCAAAAATCCGAATCAAATTCCAATTTAAAGGGACTATACCGCATACAGTATATATCTCTTTGAATTTTATCAGGATATAATAATCACATTGTAATTCAGTCAGGTGGATTCTTATTCACATAATTTTCATTGTAATGTTGTGAGAATCGGACAATACAAGTTGGAGTAAAATCTTGAGCTATGACTGCTATGAGGTATGTATTGAATGCAATGTGGATTTTAGTATTTTAGTCATTCAGAGCACATTTTGATTTTGATATCTTTGTGGTCAACTAGAGTGGAAGGGAGATAAGCAAGCGAGATTGTGTCTGTGTATTATGTCTCTGTTTATTGAAGAATGAAGTTCATTGAATGAACTGCTCTCTCTCTCTCTCCTGCTGTAATTGCTGTATATATGCATGAGCATATTGAAGTATTTAAGGGTGAATCATAATAATCTTTATACTTTTTGGGATGAAACTATGCCTGAATACTTGTCCTACTGTGTGATGGGTGTAAGTACATAGAAATGAGGGAATTATTAAATACCTCTCCTATCCCCCATCCATCCATACTTTGTATATAAAACATAATGAAATCCTTCAATGCCAAACCAATTCAACGTTTTTTATTTCATGTGCATGTGAGAGTGAGCTCTTCTGTGTGCTCACAGCTCACTGATAGATAGATAGATAGCAAAGTGCTAAGTTCATGTTAATATTGTTAATATTGTTAATATACATGTGCCCACGAATTTTTCATTTTAAAACTCTTCATTCAACTATATAAATTGACACACTATATTTGACACCGTCTGTTGACAATCGTCAATTGTCATCCTGTGCACATGCATGAAGAATTCAGATCAAGACGTTTCCCTATCATCATAATATATACTCTTTACTTTTATATACTGTTCCACAGTTCCATTGTTAATCCGGCATTAATATGCTGTTTGAAATACTCGGTTTTCTTCTCACGTCTCTCCTTACCGCCGTCTATATTGCCTACAAAGTCACCGGAGACATTTATCCGTTCCGTAAGTCATCCCTCCAAAAAACTCTAGCTCTTTCATGCCATATCAAAAGTAAACTGATATCTACTTCAGAATAGCAAATGCAGTTGCAAATGTATATACATAAAATATTTAATATATAAAGAAAGATAAAAGGATTCATGTATATATAGAGACATTGTTCCCAGTTCAAAGAAACTTTTACAACTGTATATATACGTAAACATATATTATTTATCTGTATTATATCGTAGCGTTCTGAACTGCAAATACTGCAATGGAAGAAAAAGGAAGCGCGTGCATGTAATGGGAAATGAGAGAATGCATATCAATTTATTTGGATATTTATTAAATCCATTTCCAGAAATGAAGACACAATTTAAGTACTTATGTATATTGAAGCCTTTCTGTTTTCTATTCAACATTTTTATCCATTTCTTGTCTTGTTTATTTATTGTATGAAATACAAATGTATACAGTACACACAGAAACACACGTAATACAATGTAAATAGATCGATACGATATGCAATTTGCATGTACTCAAGTAAGTGTATGAATTGGCAATGTAAATATATTATTAATTCTCATGTCAAAATTCAAATGGCTCAAAGTGAGTATGGGACACGCACATTCAACATTGTACATTTTTGAGAAATTATTCTACCACATTGTACGTTTTTCTCACTATGCATTTTTTACTATATTTATAGCCTTGAAGAGATTTCTGTGTAGAGCAGCCCTGAAAAATTGGCAGAATGGCCTTGAGCAAACGCTTAATTTGTCCAATGCCATATCTCCAGCTTCTATTCATGAGACAGGTATCCTCGCCAGTGACCAAGAAATCCAATTGGAAACCCCCAAAACTATTCAAAACAATGACGTAAGCTCCTTCCTCCTTCCCTCACATTATGTGTCTCATCATCAGGAACTGCTTAAATTATTTACACACACATGTCCTCATGTTATTTACATTTCTTTCCCTTTAATTTGACCTTTGACTCTCCAGACTTTAAAAGCATTTATTATTATATGAATATATATAGGAATCCGATGATCTTCTGTTTTACGGTGTCGACGACATGGGCAATGGTTTACTAGTAAAGATTGCACGTGTGTATGGAGGTTACACAGAAGGGAGAGTCTACTTGCAATATCATGGACAACAATACAAGAGTACGTGTATCTTACATATAACAAACGAATACAATAATACTTTAAAATACATATACCAATGAATCATTTACTCCTTCTTGCTATAATATGACTTTGTATGCAATGCTCGTGACTCTCGTGACTTTTTACAGCTATTCTCAAAGGGAAGTCGGTGAATTCTCTGGAATTTTCTGTGGGGAATCTGAAACTAGAAATGGTTGAGGCCATGAGAATCTGGAGAGTTTGGTTCAATGGAATTCTGCAGTACGTCGTCCGTCCACGTCCACTATATACACATATTATATAATATTATATATATAAACTCACTCATCATTCCCATTCACATTCACTGCAGAATTGTGCAGAGTCGGCAATCTGCACTGCACTCTGCCTGCATGAATAACCCAAGCCATCCTTTTATTTTTCCAGACTTTGCCTCGTATACAAAATATACACTATATACGTGTACATAGTGTATACATACATGTATGCATATAACTTGAGTGTGTAATGTAATGTAATATGTATGTTTGTCATTTGTTATCCTGATGTCACTTGATTATTTATGTACAGGACCAATGATGGAAGTTTAGCTCATGTCACAATGAATATTTTGTAAGCTTTGTCATTTCTATTTATTTTATTACTATATATTATTTTGCAAGAAGAAAAACACGATACTCGACACTCGACACGATACACGTACGAGAAAATGAATCAAATGTGGCAAATCAAAGAAACTCTATAGAGAGTAGAGAGTTGTAGTGTGTACAAGTATATACCAATCCCAATTCACATGCATTCGAATAAAATATATTTATTGTACATACATATAATTATATAGATGGAAACCTCTGGATAAACCAAGTGATTTACAAAGAGATGCCAATTCCAACTTGCTGTCACAACATATGGCCTCCAAGGGGAATTTCGGACAAAGTCTCATTGATTTACCGTAAGCATTCACAAATTCATGTAGGTATATCATATCTTTTTCATACAAACACACACACACACGCAGGCCCGTGCCGTGGGTGAGATTCATGAGAGATCTATCTCAGGGATTTTTGTAAAAGGGGCGTAAAATTCTCAAAAATTTGTAAAATTTTCAGCAAAATTCGCCCCTTTTAGTAAAATTCACTCTCAAAATTTTGTAAAATTTTCAGCAAAATTCGCCCCTTTTAGTAAAATTCACTCTCAAAATTTTCTGCTCGCTTCGCTCGCCCCAACTTTCTCCATTTGCCTTCAATTTTTTCTGCTAAAAGTGAGCTGTCCATTGCAAACTTGAAATTTTTTAAAGCCTTCACTAGATAAAATGACAAATTTTCTGATCTTACACTAGATAAAATGACAAAATTTCACATTTTACACTAGATAAAAACGCAAAAAACTTGAGGGGGCGCCTAAAATTTTGAGAATCTCAGGGCGAAAATTTTCACGGCACGGGCCTGCACACACACACACACAATGCAAAGTCATCAGACATTACTACATTATGTACATATAAAGTTGAAATGGTTATATATTTCTCCTTTATCTTTTTGTCATATATAACATAAGATTTGGACTTGGATTTGTCATTCTTCCCATTTCCATTTCTTTTCCCTTTCCCATTCTCAATTCTCAATTTTGAAATTCGACAAAACGATACACATTTCTCCATTTGTATTTATGGGCCTTGAATACACCATACAAAAATACATATAACAACACAACAGTTGGATAAATATAAATGTTAAGTATGTATACGACTATGTATGTTACTAAACGGCAGATTGTAGATTGTTGAGAAGCGATATGTATGTATGCCATACGGCTGTATGCGTGTGCCTACAAGTTTTTATCAGTACTCCAGATTTGTACATGGCTCTCTCCCTATATACATATATATCTATGTATATCAGTAACAGTAACAGTAACAGTTTACACTTGTTGGCTGTTCAGTTCTTTTTTGGCGTTTTTTTGTTCTGATATATACAGATAGTAAAAAGAAAAACCCAAGTAATCCTTAAAAATGTGTATTTTTTTGATAGGGGAAGTGTACCATCAGGATATTGTCAATTTGGAGCATTTCATGGAACAATCAAAATTGATGGGATAGAAAATGAAAAGCCATTCTATCTGTATGGATTCCGACTACGACGATCTCTCAAAACTCCAAATACACCTCCAACTCCAACATCTTGTCCTTCTTCTTCTTCTTCTTCATCATCATCATCTCCACTTTCACACAATGATAATGAGGAACAAAATAAAAGCTTGGAACTCTTCATCATGTGTGGCTCGGATGGAAATGCTTTTAGACTCTCCGCACAAAATGGTATACAAATAAAGACGATGGAAATGATGGAATTTCTATACTGTAGAGAATTTTATTATTTATTATTTATTATCATTTCCCCCCAATGACAATGCAAGTTTAGTAAGCGTATAATGTAATATGTATACAAAAACGGTTGCAATAGACATGGAATCGAATGTGAAAACATTTGGGAAATGTTAAAAATGTATTATGTATAGGGAATTGGATTGATGGAGTGACGGCACACGTTTCCTCTCAAATCTATCAAATTACGAAAATTGACGTTCTTCCTAATAGTTTTTCCCACAATCATGCCCTACCAAAACATTTCACTGTAAAAGGTATACAAGATTTTTTTTTATCTATAATATTATAGATACCAAATCCCTTTTAAATTCTGATTTCGGGAGAAAATGTAAATAATTCCTTGAAACGTCTTCATGTGTTGATTATTTATACATGTAGATGAAAAAGCAACTCATAGACTTGAAATCTGGCCATCATTTACCTTTACAAAACTAGGGAATTTGGAAATTGTACAATTGAATTGTACTTTGAATGGACAAGAGAGTCATGGGATTCTTTTGAGGGATTTAAATCAAACTGATAAAATTTGGTTGGAGGACTTACAATGTCATGGACAAAGAACAGCAGATGAATACAGCAGGGGTTTGACTTTGAAATTGAGTGGAAATGAAACTCATAATAATGGGATGGACCCAGAAGATTTTGTAGAATTAGAGTCAGACCATTGTTTGAATGTGGCCTTAGTGGGAGGGAAAGGGAGTTCTCTAAGCTCTTTGGCAGCTCTAAGTAAATTGAATGGAAACACAGAGGTAATTAATTATTAATTATATAAAAGGGTACACTCTAAAACTTAACGATTCGTCAGAAATCAAAGTATACACAAATTAAGTTTTATTATTTACATATAAATACAATAAATTTCTATTTGATTTATTATGTATAATAATAATAAGTATGCATATATGTCTTTTGTTTCCCCATAATGTGTACCCACGTGTATATATTTATTATATATAGTTTAGAACTTCTCCAGGATTTTGTGTGACGGCCTCATTCTTCCGTCGCATAGTGAATACTGACAAATTTAAAGAGATTTTCAAAAGAGCTCAAAGTGATTCGGATTTAAATGAAGCATGTTCCGAGTGAGTTTTCACTGTACTATTTACATACATGTATTACTTTACTTTTACTCGTGAACATACTTGCTATAAGGAATTGTGAAATACTGAAATATATACCTAAATAAATAAATCTATTCTCGTTTCTGTGTATATATATAGAGTACAAAGGCTAATACTACAAAATGGTTTGGAAGACAAGATCGCTCCACTCATTTCAGTATGGATGAATAGAACATTCGTCGAGTGTGTCGATGGTAAATTTTCCCATGTGAACTCCGACAGATTTGCCGTTCGTTCATCTGGTACTTTGGAAGATGGGGAAGAACTTTCTTGTGCGGGACAAAATGAGACTTTTCTAGGTGTCAAAGAAGAGAATGTGGCAAGGAAAATTGTCGAGTGTTGGGCATCACTTTTTACGAGCCAATCAGTAACGTACAGACTGTAAGTTTGACTGTATATATTATTCAGATTGAGTATATCATATATATACATACGTCATTTACATATCTAACATCTATTAATAACAATACTTATTACTGATGCGTCCTCAGTTCCTCATATGTGTAATAATAATGTGGTTAAAGGAATCATGGAGAGGATGCTGTGAGTGAAATGGGAGTTGTTGTGCAGGCAATGGTGAATGCTAAAGTTGCTGGAGTCATATTCACTGCTGACCCCATCACTGGAAATCCATTTGAAATGTTAATAAATGCAAATTATGGACTCGGAGAAAGTGTCGTCTCTGCCTCTTGTGATCCTGACACCATTAGAATTTCCAGAGCTCGACGACATAATAATAACACAAGGACAACGGATGATGATGATGATGATGATGCCATTCAAATTGGAGAGAAAACTCTTGGTGCTAAAGAATCCAAAATTGTTTTAATTGAAAGTGGTTCAGGTGGCTCGGCACAAGTTGAGCTGAGTGAAGAGGATGGCAAGTCTTTTTGCCTATCAGACGATTTAGCTTTGAAACTTGTTCGGATTGCTGTGGAAATTGAGAAATCTAATGGAGGGAAACCTTGTGACATTGAATGGGCTATAGATGCTGTAACTACACACACACCTAATCTATTATAGACAGTTGACAATATTTTTTTTTGTATATATGTACAACTCATAAAATCATATAACTTCATACATATTTTTTTGTATACAGACAAATCAAATTTTCATTCTTCAAAGTCGAAATGTAACTTCGTTGGATGCATGGACTGACTTTGAAATCATTCATGAGGTAATTTCCTCGATATATATAAATATACATTGTATATACTCAAGCTGTTCTCTTG
This sequence comes from Gisinianus flammeolus, assembly GCA_034699125.1. NCBI lineage: Eukaryota > Metazoa > Arthropoda > Collembola > Symphypleona > Katiannidae > Gisinianus > Gisinianus flammeolus. The sequence continues at coordinate 37,325 of JAIUND010000081.1, read as the reverse complement.
TTGTTCAGTATATGAGTTGAAATGAATCTATTAAGACACTTGACTTGATTTTTAGTTGGATACAGGTTTGCGAACTCAATTTGAAAGGTTAACAAATGCGAATACAGGGTAAGTCGATCCTTTATTCTGTTTATAACATTATAATTGAGAGAAATGATCAAAAAAATTCTATATAGATGAAAGATTCTTATTGATGACTAAATATATACATATAGGGAAGTGATGCCGGGTGCAACCAGTCCACTGGGGATCTCTGTAATTACAAGAGTACTGGATACTTCTATTCAAAGTCGTTTATACTATAATTATGGAGAAATCCCCGTCCCATATTGTATCCGAAGTTGTGGTGTATCTCGTCAAAGGATGCTTTTAAATGTGATACAATGCATGTATCGAAACAATGAAAAAGAAATCCAACCTGCAGCTGTCGCCATTGACCTTTCGATTTTCGGCCATAAAGTCATTAATGAGGAATTGCATCGGTTGGCTGTTTCTCGGTGGGGTTTAGACAGCCCAATCAAAAAAATTAGAAACTTTGTCAATATAGTTAAGGTATTTGTACTTATATAGCTTTAGCTTCTACTTTGAATTTTGTGTATTCACACGTACACACAATTGAATATATAAGTAATAAGTACACATGCAATTATTCTATTTGAACTGTAAACAGATTATTGCAAAAAGTGGTAAAGAAGTAAAAAGGGTTTCTCAAAAATACGATGGCTACCGTTTGAACATTTCCAATGTTGCCCCAAATGATCCCCAAGCTTTGCATGATCGTATTACTGAACGAATGTTTGATATAATTGACGTAAGTTATACATATATTTATCCTCCTCAATAATTCAATATATTTAAATACATAAATATGAAGGACAATTTAAAATAAAATCACGGACGGAATCTGCTTCCAATTGTTGTAGATTTGCAATGTACATTGTGCCATGTCGGAAGCAAGTGGAGGCGCTCAAATTATGTCATTTTTATTTCTATCCGAAGGCAAAAAGGGTTCGACAATTATTATTAACATGCAGATTTGAAAGCAGAATTTGAGATCATACCCCAATTAATAGTAATGATATAAATAATATGTTTATGGTTACAGCTGAGGACTGGGACAGTAATTTGTATAATGATGTTTCCAAAATCCTTTCGGTGTGTAAAGATGTCGAGTCTGCAGATATTCCTAATGCCATGGACAAATTAGCTCAAGTGATTATAGATGAGGGTCAAGAGGTAATTGATCAAGTTCTAAATTCTTCTTCCACGGCAGACGCTATTATGGAATTCATTCAAAACCATCAAACGACTAGTCCATCACTGACCGAATTTATGAATAAACATGGCCACCGTTGTATCTTTGAAGTAAGTACTTATATATCTGCTATCTGTACACATATACCGATCAAATTAAAATCAATTTCCTTGCCTATTCCATGTGTAATTTGTATTATATTTCCGTTTACAGTTGGATTTAATGAGGCAATCGTGGAAAACAGAGCCTAAATCTTTCATTCAGCTCCTCCAAAGCATCGTCACCAGTAAATCTAAATTTAAAGACTCGTGGAAAAGCACTGCCAAGTCACAATACTCGACAGATGAAGCACTCTTAGATTCTTTACAGACACCAATTAAAGGTTCCACAAGGTAATTCAAGCTGATAATAATTAGAACTGTAATTTTAAGTATACAGAGGTACTTATTCTTAGTGTACTTATACATTCATAAAACTAACTTTCTTTTCTTTTTGCCTGCATTTATCCCACGTGTACGAATTATACAGAAGACTACTAAAGTTTATTTTACCATACTGTCGGTCATCGGTTTGGAATCGTGAAAAAACCAAATCCCTTCTAGTCTGGGTTGGTAATGAGTTGAAACTGGCATATAATCGTCTGGGAGAATTACTCGCTAATGAACATGTAATACGAGATTCGAAGCTTATTTATTTTTTCACTCATGGGGAAATTCGTCAACTCATTCAAAAAAGTCCAATGAGTGCAAGAATTCTTTACAAGTAAGCCATTTAAAAATTTATAGTAAAAACATAAACACATCTATAAATAAGCTTGTAAACGATTGCGCGGTATCTTGAATCTCTGTATACTGATTCTTATATGTATATTCTATATAAAATAGAGCCATGAGGCGACAAAAACTTCATGCTTCATTAGACGATGAAGAATTTGAAGAAATTATGATTGGAATTCCAGTGCCGGTAAGAATTCGAGTTTTTCAAAGTATACAATTAGAATAACTAAAAAAAAGAAGATCTATCTACAATTCTATACATACTTACATGCATACCACTCATTTCCTTTTCAGACTGACAATACTGTTCCAGTTGAACTGGGTGACAGCATAAAGGCGACGTCCGTGAGTTGTGGAAAAATTCAAGGAGTCATTAAAGTTTGTAGAAATATTGAAGAAGCGTCGAAACTTATTGAGCCGGGTGATATCTTAGTCACACATTCCACGGATATTGGATGGTCACCATTTTTCCCGATTTTGGGGGGAGTAGTCACCGAATTGGGTGGACTCATTTCTCATGGTGCCGTCGTCGCCCGGGAATATGGACTACCTTGTATTGTAGGAGCAGCTCACGCAACCAAAATATTTCAAACTGGTACGTTCAATATATTTGAAAATAGTGTAAATAACTTACATATTTCATAAGTTTGTACATATATATATATAAGTATACTGAATGAATCCTATACCTATCATTTGTTTGTATACTATATTCAACAGGTGATATTTGCATTCTTGATGCTAGTCAAGGGACTCTGTCTAAAGTCAAGCAAATTTAAAAGTATTTCTCTAAAAGTATGTTACCGAATATCTAAGTATGTCATAATTGACAAAACTGTTTATTCATGCACTCCAAAATACGTATTTGTATGCTCTATTTTAATGATGATTACTTCGAAATCAAACAAGACGTGTGATTCAAACTTGAGTATATCATATTATTCATTTAACTTTTAACTGTACACGTCAAGGCTCGAGTAACTTCTATTTAACAGCGAATACTCTTAAATCTTTCGAATTTTATATAATAATAATAATATATATTTACCTGCTTAGTAGGTATACAAAAATTAATTAAAGCATTTGTCTTCATTTAATTCGAATATATATATAATACACACTTTCGTATGACAAGTTATCATTTATAAGAGTTAAATTCAATGTTCATTTAATGTTGAATTTCATATACATGTCTCATTTAATAAGTTATGTATAGTTACTACATTATTGTAGTACTCACGTAGAAAGGTAGAAAAGAGTTCAAAAGTAGTAAATACGTGCTCTTCCTGAGTGTGTGATGTGTGTCAACAATTGGCAATTGCAACCTTTTGAATGATAGTCTCTTCACACATGGAATAACTAGTCATCATCTTGGACAAATCCTCATTTGCATCTATGGTCAAAACCTATTATTAAAAATGACAAATTAAAAACATTATTAAATTTTGGAAAAGAACTATAGAATACATCATCTCTAAACTATCATATATATCATAACTATAGAATACATAGCATGTATAAAATTGTAAATGTTTCTTTTATAAAAAAAGAACTCACTGGAGGAACCGCTCCGAATTTCTTATGGAATAACCAATCCTCGTGTAGTTTGTGAATACTTCTAAGATAGGGAAGAGAGATGGAATCTTCTTCTGTTCGTCCTCTTGCAGCGATCCTCTCGTAAACAACTTCAGGGTCGGATTTCAAATACACTTTATAGACAAAGAAGAATAATAAATTGAATTAAACACGCGAGTTGTATGTAAGTATACCTATATCGTATTATTTGGAGACATGTTATTACCAATGAGATCAACTTTGATAGGAATGGTTTCTTGAATAAAGTCAAACCATTCAGTCAAAACAGTGTACTCGGCATCATTCACCAAACCTTGTTCTTTTAAATTCCTCACAAAGCAATACCTGAGGGGAAAAGAACATAGATATATATGGATTCAGTATTCATATGCTTGTAAAATAGAAATAAGGGATACTTAATTTTTGTGGTACTCACTTGGCACTATAAATGGATCGTTCCATCATTTTAACTGGACTGGAGACGGGTTTTGTGTGAAGATCAAGCATGGTGAGTTGAACGTAGGATTGGAAGCAAAGAGACCATTTTACAGGGTCCTTATACATTAGATCCTATAGGTATAATAAACAATGACGACATACTTGAATATATGTAATAAGCATTCATTTTGAAATGTCTATATACAATTTCTAGATGAAATCAAATTTCAATTAAATAAAACTTAAAACTTACAAGTAAATTATGTCCGTGACAATTCCTCCATTTGTCAATCGGTTCGTCCACAACACAAAAGTTGGGTAGTTTTTGGAAATGGTTGAGAAAAGTTGTTTTCCCACTTCCGATATTCCCCTCAACGATCACGGTCAACGGCTTAATGGAAGCGGCTGACATGGTCCTTAACATGAGGGGAAATGAGTACGCGATCATGTTTATATATGCGAGATTTCAACGTAATTTTTGACACATGATATGATGATACAATGGGAAAGCGCGCGTAATCAGCCTCCTATTCTCTATACACAGCGTGCAATTGTTGTTCTTTTGTCCCCCTTAACTCTTAACGGAAAAGAGTTACCCTGATGAACACGAGATTTGAAACTATGAGTAGGTCCACCGTACTTTCTAAATAGCAAAAAACATCATTTTTGATAACAAATAAATTATTGATTTTAAAATGTTCATTGCGTGCCCAACTTCCTCAGTAAACGTGCAAACAATTTTAAAATTCTTCCAACAGTTCAATTTTGGTCTCAACTATTTTTTTAAGGGTGCCAAAATATCAAATATCAAAATTTTGACTTTTCATTCGGAATTTTCGTTAAATTTTAACCAAAAACTACATTTATAGTTCCAAAAATTTACAATTTGGTTTTGATTCGCGAAATTTTCATGATTAAAAATGTAGTTTATGGTTAAAATGTAATGAAAATTCCGAATGAAAAGTCAAAATTTTGATATTTGATATTTTGACACCCTTAAAAAAATAGTTGAGACCAAAATTTAACTGTTGGAAGAAGTTTAAAATTGTTTGCACTTTTACTTAGGAAGTTGGGCACGCAATGAACATTTTAAAATCCATAATTTGTAATAAAAAATGATGATTTTTGTCATTTCCAAAATACGGTGGACCTACTTTCTACTACTTTCTACATATCTACACGCACACATTTTAATTTCGCGGGAAGTCATTTTTTCTTGGTCTGGACATGTATATATAGTCATTTGTTTGGGACAGGGTTGAATATTTTTGGTGGTGACTGTAGATTGGCAGGGTCTCACCATTTGCCCGTCTTCACTATGGCGGACGGGTTAACTTGGTATTTTTGAGCCCACTGTTCACTCAAATGTTTGCGCCGGCATCTAAAAAGCTGAAGCGATTCTCTCAAGATCGTCTTTTCCATTGGTTTCCCTCATACGCTTTTGCGTATCTCTTCAACATGGGGGCATATGTATATGAGCCCAGCAATAGATTAACATGCTGTAGCCTAAAAGCGGGGAAGAAATGCCTTTAGATTTTTCGTAGCGTAGCGTTCGTTCTGTTGTTAAAGCAAAGGGAGAAAAGGTAAAGCAAAGCCAAAAAAGCAAGACCTCTTCTCTCCGTTCAACAGACACAGAAGTGCTTGTTCTTCTTTCCTTCGTATTCTCCAACACACACACACACAATTATAATTATAATAATCGCGCGGGTCCAACAACATTATTAACTGTACACAACTATATATACCAAGTCCAATTAAAACCAAATTTTTCGACCACAACAATCAAAATCTAATTGTTACACTAAAAAATACATATACCGTTATAAAAATATATATTATATATATATATAATATATATATATATATTTAGATATAAGTTTTATTTAGAGATTATTAGTATATTATACTTGATACAAGTTAAAACTACAGATAAAATCAGTAAGTACCCAAAAATACTCTTTGTTTCTATTATGAGTCGTATTCATTTTAATAATTATTTTTGTAATTTGTCTTGTTGTTGTTGTAGTATGTACTTTGAAGATAATTAGTCGTATAGTTTATAATCCTCAAAAGAAATATGATTCAATATGTATTATAGTTTTTTTTATCTTTCTTTATTTCTTCTTACTACAACAAATTCCATTTGAAACAAGTATCATCTCGTATTTCCTTTTGATAAAATCCTTATATTCTTTGAGTAAATGTCATATATTTCTCAAGTGATTTACTTGGGAAATTGTATTACAAGCCAGTAAGATAGTATTCAAGAGTGGAATATGTTTAGATCTTTCTTGTAACAATAATTAAACATGATCTTGTTGTGAATTCTATTCTAAATTCTTTTCAATAACTTTTACTTTTCAACCGTTACAGTTGTTGATGTTTTTTTTTTTTTTTTTGCTGTGTCTGTCTTTCTCTCCCTTCTGTTTCCATTCTCCATACTTTAGTACAAGACGATTTGGTTTTCTTTCGGTAATATTACAGTGAGGAAACACACTGAAAGTATGATAAGAATCCTCTAATTTTCAATCTAAATGTACCATTGGAATTATGGAAATGGGAATAGTCAAAGTCGGATCTGTTGGTATTTTATTAATGCTTCATAATAATTTATTTTCTCAAATAATTTTTGAATATAGGATTGTTATTACGCAAGTATAGTATGGTGGTATGTGTAGAAGAGAGTAGCAGTTATCATGGGGCCCATTTAACAACATGAAGCCAACCTCTTCAAGGATATTGAGGTTGTGCAGAGTTCCTTGATTCCTCTCAAAGATAGCTTGGCTTGGGCTATTACTACAGAAAGATATAGAAGTAGTATGTAGTAGTTGAAGTTTTACGAAGTATGAAGTATTTTATTTCGAGAGACTCTTATCATTTATGTACATGCGGTGTCCCAGTAGAATGGTCCTGAGAAGCCGTCCAACTTCCCAGATTCAAAGCTTACCCTTCTCCTGGCACAGTCATTTGGTGGTTGAGGAAAAACTCCTTTTTGAATCCCCGGCACACCAATCCCTGTCCTCAATTCAACCGCCCCTCATTACCTTTAACCAATAGTCTCCTCTCCATATATACCTAAAGAATTTTTTCAAAGAAGAAAAAAAAATATCTACCTTAACTCTACTTTTAACATGCTTGAAAGTATATGTTAATTTTGTATATATAGGTATATGTAAAAAAGAAAAAAGGTACATATTCGAGTTCGAGTTACATAATGTAGCATTTTCCCCCTTCTCAGACACACTCGATTCTTCTAGCTCTACCAAACGGCTTTTACTTTGGCGGGTAACAGAAAGCTTCGTCTTCTTCATGTTAAACTCTTTCAAACGAACTTCTAAGCTCTGCATACAGGATTTTAATTTTTGTCTCAAAATCCTGTCTCATTAGAAATTGTTGTCAAGTGTGAATTCACTTCACATTATATATTTTTAAATAGGTATTCTTTTACATTTTGAAGGCATTCTGTTTAGTGTACACCATGTGTAGCTTTTGAAATGACTATATATCAAGTGTTATGATAGTCAACTAATCTTGGAATTCTCTCTGTATTTCCTTGCAGGACAAGATGCGTGGATCCAATAATGATGGGAAACCTCGTGGTAGATCCACAGCCTACGCGTACTTTGTGCAGCATTGTCGGGCTGAGCATAAGAAAGCTCGTCCAAATGAAAATGTGGTCTTTGCCGAATTTTCCCGTCAGTGTGCAGAGCGATGGAAGGTATAATACTGACTTATAGAGTTTTTTTTGTTTTTTTTAGAAAATAAGCTTTTAAATTCATCAAGAGTTGAAAATGAGACGTTTTTATTACATCATGTAATCTACATGTCATGCAATTATTGTGTTTTTATTACTCATAGAACATGACCGATAATGATAAGAAACACTTTCACGACATGGCCACTCATGACAAGAAACGTTATGATGAAGAAATGAAACACTACGTACCACCAAAAGGCACCAAGAAGGGACGAAGGCGTACAAAGGACCCCAATGCACCCAAGAGAGCCCTTTCCGCTTTTTTTTGGTTCTGTCATGATGAGCGACCGGCTGTCCGATCTCTCAATCCAGAGTACAAGGTTGGTGACATTGCCAAAGAATTGGGTCGTAGATGGTCCGAAGTAAATCCCGATGTCAAGAGGAAATACGAGGCTATGGCTGACCGTGACAAGGCCCGATATGAAAGAGTAAGTGAATTTTTTGATATGAATACTAATGATACATGACATTGTGTGTGCGTTCATTATTATTATAGTTACTCATGTTTATACATGTGTTTCATTTGGTTTGTTATATTAGGAGATGGAAATGTACAAGGAGCATGGTAAAAGAGGAGCAGTAGGAGGAGGCGGAGGAGGAGGTCGTCAAGTAGGTCATCCAGCCAGACAAGAAGAAGAATACGATGACGACGATGATGATGAGGGAGATGATGACGAGTAAATTAACAAGAATTGTGAAAGTCATCCGTTAAATTCGGTTTAAAATCTCCTCATCCAACCCAACCCAACAAAACCTCTCCCTGCCCCCAACAGTTTAGACAACAAAGTACATGTAATTACTAATTACTTATATATATATTATATATAAATATATACCTACACAACAACAATACAGAAAAGCAAACTCTCTTCCCCCTCTTTTTAATTTTTGTTTTGTTTTTCGACTGTTTTTTTTTGTTAAGATTTCGTTTATATTGGATAAGTTGATAAGAACATCAATTAAAATATGATTATTGGCTCTTTCTGATAGAAGAATCCCATATCCGCTCCCCCCCTCCCTCACTCTCTATAAATATATTTACATTACTCTATTAATTCTAATTGTATTTAAACAAGAAAGAAAAAAAAGTACAGAGAGGGTCCAGCATTACTATATACTAGTATATATATATTCTACAACAAAGAACATCTATATAAATCTACACTACATAAGTACACACTACTTCATTATTATTACATATGATAATGTTATTGTATAATGATGCCCTATTGTAAGAGAATAATTGCAGCATTACACAATTATTATAAAGAATACTAGGTACACATATTATTAACTGAACATATATATAATATTATTATTATATATTTAACATAAATACATTTACCTTTACCCCGTACTATATGATATATATGAAATGATACACAAGCGTATGGTTTAATATTAAGGACTCAGACAGGAACAATTTAAGAATCATACATACTACATAATATTGGTCGATTGTATTTTTTTTGCTCGTAGTTCCAGTTGAATGGTGAAGCCCCAATATTAATATTATAGTATACTTTAGTTTCGTTGTCATTTTTTTTTTGTTTTTTTATAAGTTGATGATGAAGATTATAATTATTACATATTTATTCTTCGTAATTCGGTGATTCATCTATATAATATTATTGTTATTATTATTAATAGTATGATATAGCAAAATACAACAAATATATTAGCCAATAGTTGATTATATTATTACATAACTATACAGTACAATATTACTACTACATTTACCTATGATACGATATGGTTAATAATCTTCTAAATCTTAATAATCTACAACAAAAAAAAACTGCAACAACAATATATGTATATGGTTTAAGTTGTTCAATGCAACCTATGATTTCAGTAAACTTACAAAATTATATTCCACCAACTTTTAATATGAGTTTTTATAATAAATAAAAGGATGAAATTTCAAAAAAAAAACAAACAAAAAAAACCAAAAACTTCTTGTGAACGTATTTAAAATCATTTCCAATGTATATAAATACATATTTTCTCTTTCTCATCTTAAAAACATGGTGTACTGGTTATCTAACTTGGAACTTTTTAGCAATTCAATAGATTTTCCCCTTGAATACATAATCTTGATTGCAAGTTCATGAAAAATCTTTCTCGGACATCGTTTACATAGTATAAATATAATAACTATACGCGGTTTGAAGAGAGCGAGAGAGAGACAACTTACGAAAGAATGAGAGTAGAGCCTTTTTGTGTACCAATAATGTCAACATGGGAATCGATGGATGAAAAATGAAAACTCGTAGATAAAAGACTAACGTTCAGATAGGACGATGAGAGAGAGAGTATGATCATCTCTCGAGTCTTCAGAGTAGAGCGAGAGACAGAGAAGACGAGGAGAGAACAAAAAAGGGAAAGTTGAGTTTGAGTTGAGATGGGATGAGACTGCTGCATGAGGAAAGTTTCATTCTTCTTTTTTGATAGTACTTACGTACAAACAGACAGGGAAGATATATATATCTAGTACGTGTAGTTGACATACATGTACATCACAGCTAGTTTGACTTTCCAACTGGGAACGAAAGCATTAATAATAATGTATAATTCATAAGATTGACTGAGACAAGTAATGATATTATCTATATAATATTATATCATTATACATATAAGTAGTCAAGTGGTAGTGGAGGGAGACAGGGAATGAAGAGGAGGACGGCCAGTAAGTAAAAGTATGAACTGAAAATTAAGATAAAACTCAACTATAAATATGACAAGATTCGTGAGCATGTAAAATTTTATATCTAGTAGATATCCATATAAAATCATAATACACTTCTTTTTTGGTGAGTAGTTGCTATTCCGAGACTGTCTTTCTTTCTCTTCTTGTCTTAAAACGAATCTCTCTCTTTCTTAGTCTCTCTCGGTCCATGTCTACGTAGGAAGAGGGAAGAGTAAGTGTGTAAACGAGTTGAAAGAGAGAGAGAGAGAGTACATTTGAGTAAGTTGGTTTGATAGCGGAGGGAGGGGTAATGCAAGAAATCTCTCTCGCTTTCTTTTCCTTCTTTTTTTCTAGCTTTCTTTTTCTCTCTCTCTCTCCCACTTTTAGCTTTTGCATTTGCTTGTCCGGAGTATCATACATTTCTAATGGTGTAAGACAGACATATGCCTGTCCTTCTTGTTCAACGACTACTTTCCCCACTGCACCCTATTTGATAGTTGAAATGAAATGAAATGGATTTGAAAAATGACTTGACGTTTTAGAGCACGAGAGATATTTTATATACTTAGTTTTTTTTGGCGTACTGTGATGTTGTTGTTCTAGTTGTTGAATAGTTTGTTCGTTTTTTAATGGTAATGGAGAGAAATAGAGAGAGAGTATATGTGTGTGTTGTCCCAGGCGTCGCTTTAATATCTAATACATGCTTTATGGCCAAGCTTTCATTGTCTCTCTCGTTCTCTCTCTCTCTCTCTCACTCACACAGTCACACACTTTTCTTCCTTCCTTCTCACACACATTTTTTCTCCTTTTCTTTTTTTTTGCACTCCAAAAGTATCTGTTTTCAAAGAAAAGAAGGGGAATTGTGAATTCTGTTTTACCCCGTTCTATACTATAGGTTCTATTCCATTCTAGTTAGGGTACAAACTAAACCAAACCAAACCAATACCACCCGTACCAGTTTTTCCATCCATTATAGTTTTATACAGTTTGATGTATCATATAGACGCTTGCGCTCCTCCAAGCTCCATCATCTCACGCTCTTTCTCCTTTCTAGATATCCTCTCTCTCGTTTACTCTCTCAACTTTTGCAAGGAAATAATACGAGAGTTAGAGTTTTGGAGAGAGTGAGAGAAGGGACAAAAAATCAAGAGTAGAGTGAAGAACTGGAGGAAGGCAAGTTTAGTCTTCGTCGTGCCGGTCCCAACCAAGCACTTTACACTTGTTGTTACCACTATATACTACGACGTGCAAAGGGTTGTTCACACATTAACATTACATCCTTACACACAAACACACACATATACATAGAAAATAAACATACAACAACTAACGTGCACACATACAAACATTTTCAATCTCAATCCAAGTTCTCTTGTTCTCTTGCTTCTCTGTCTCTCTGTTTTCTGCTTTTCTGTTTCTTTCTCATCATAATTCATTTGAGTCGAGTGTAGTCATCATCATCATCACATCCTCTTTCTCTCTCTCTCTCTCGCTTCTACTTAATTCCTTCTTGTGTGTAGTTTGTTTACTGTGTGTGTGTGTATAAGTCAATGGAAGGGAGAGGAACATGGTCGAGATGATGACAAGGAAAACGAGAACGAAAACGAAAACGACCATCATGCTCATGATGATGATGATGATGATGATGAGGCTGAGGGAAAATGGAGAGAAAAAACAATAGAGAGACCATCTGAACATGATGTAATAATTTAATTATCACAACCCACTCTGTATCCAAACAGACTCAACAACTAGCCTCCTTCATTTGAGTTTTGATTAGGATATTCAAACATCCATCCATCCATCCATCAATTAATTACTCATTCCCCCCCACCACCACCCCCCGACAACGGAAAATACAAAATATATACAAATCCGCTCCGTTGTTAATCTGTTGTTATTATTGTTATTACTTCAAAATGTGTATAATTGATATTGTTGGTGCAAATTCCGTGAGTGACCTGAAAAAAAATGGGTAAAGTATCTGTAATTACAAAATAAATCAAGTGGTGCATTCCCTTGCATTGTTGAAAATTTTAAATATCTATACATAAATGAAATCTATTCGATATCGATATTCATTGTGAACTGGTGCTGAATACAAATTGCAAATACAATTTCCTTGTTGAACATGGTTGTTGAAGCCTCATGAATGGACAATTCGACCATAAATAAATAAATAAATAAATTACAATTTGATAATTTTTCCTCTCTATATTCTCCATCTATATCCAATTCTTCACTTTGTTTCTTGTGTGTAATCCAGTGTTTTGTGTGTCTTCTTCGTGTCTCCGTGTCGTGATTTTCACAGCATAGGGAAATATTACAAAAAAAGTGAGATTTCTTATATATGGTTCTGGTTACTCCGTGTGCTCTGTGTGTGTGATATCTCCGTGTGTGAATAAATTACATCAATCAATCAATAATATTTTGGTTGGTTGTTGGTGTGTTTATTATTGTGTGTGTGCGTGTGTGATTTAAGAAAATATTGGGATAAGGAGATAAAAGAATAAATGAATAGGAAATGGATATGAGATGAGATGTGTGGAAGATGGATGAGGGGATTTGTGGTGTGAGACGTGGAAGTGAGGCCCCAACGAGTGCACCACCACACCAACATCAACATCAACATCAACGACAAGAAGAAGTAGAAGAAGAAGAAGAAGACGAAGAAGAGAATTCTACAAAGTAGATGGAAATGTGGGAAAATGTTCTTCAATTCTTCCTCAATTCTCGTCAATGTTCTAGTCATCTTCTTCTTTCTCCAGTTCCCCATCGTGTGGAATCATCAGTTCATTCTTCAAAATCAACATATTACCGAATCACTCACTCAACATCAAAATCCAAATCCAAACAATCATCAGAATCGGGAGAATAGTCAAATATATGATGAGATTAGGAGTGAGAAGGAGAGTCATGACGATGACGAGGAGGTTGAAGATGAAGATGGAGACGACCTGACCAAAACAGAAACAGATACATTTCATCAACATCATTATCTTCCTCCCTCTCTCCCTCCCCATCCCCATCCCCCCATTCTTGTCCCTGTCATCACAAAGAAAGAAAAGAATAATAATAAATTGACAGCTGGGCCTACATGGACAGAATTGCGAAAGAATGGAGGCGATGGAGGGGAATCCTCACCATTATCATCATCAACATCTAATCATTTGGGGTCAACAAAAGTTGGGCTCCAAAAATCTCCGAGTACAATCGCTTTGCCAGCGTCATCCGCATCCGTCTCCTCTTCTTCATTGTTGTACGGCGAGGCACAAGAGAAATCGAGTCGTAGTGAGAATAATGGTGACAGTAATAATGATGGAAATTCTCAAGGAACGGAAGAAAGGGAAGATGAACAAGAAGAAGAAGAAGAATTAGGCGATGAAGAAATAGGAAAGGACAAGGGGAAAATGGTTACGATGAAATGGACTAGTGCTCGTCCACAACAGCAGCAGCAGCAGCATCAGCAGCATCAGCAGCTACTCACTCCAACCCAACCGATTATTTCCAGTATTCGTCACTTTAAATCCCGTAAAAGTTTTACTCGTACGCTACACAAAGGTTCTCAAGTTAAACCCTCGACAACGACTGAGAGTATCCTGGATTTTCTGAGTCGAGAACAAGGCGATGCACCGAATCAATATCAACATCATCAAACTAGTTCTACTTTCTCTTCTTCTTCTTCCTCTGTCGTCTCCTCTCCCACTTTATCCCAGGACAAATCAAATACCAACGACACCATTTTCTCCAAACCGTATTTTATGGGGACAAGGAAATCCTCAGCAAACTCTTCCCAAACGAGAAAAATGAGCAGTATACAAAAAATTAAATCCAGTTTGAATCGAATCCGGACTGGAGCTGGAATTGGGAATGGGAACGATACGACCATCATGACGATGACAACGGCGACAACCATCCCCTTCAAATCCGAAACCATAAATGCAATAACAGTAGACGATGGTGGAACCAAAAGCTCGAGAACAAGGAAACCATCACGATTAGGTTTTGGTATTGGAGTTGGGATCGGTCATAACGGAAGTAGCAGCAGCAGGATTCCATATGAGGATCCAATAGAGTCTCCACCAAATCCAAATACTTCAAGTAGTGGTCGAAGTAGTACGAGTGAAAATCTGCCCAGTCTCCTCCCCAATATAAAAACAACAAAGTCCAAATCCACTGGAGGGAAAGAACGAACTAAAAATAATAGCAATAATAATAATAATAATGGTGGAGGAGGATGGCGAAGGAATAGGAAAACGACGACTGAGTCTCCCACACCCACAATGGCTACGACTAAGAGTTGGCTAACAAGCGATCGGAATGCTTTAAATCAAC
>JAIUND010000081.1:0-17500 GCA_034699125.1 Gisinianus flammeolus | reverse complement strand
TAATCATAATGATGATGATGATGATGATGGGAACACGTGGAGCATAAAGCATATACAACACGAGGATGATGACAGTTGGTCCTATTTCTTTCTTTTTCTTTCATTATTCTTATTATGCTAATCCCTCTCTCTCTCCCTCTCACTCTCTGTCTTTCTCTTCGTCTCCCTCATTCAAAATACACAAACGCAACTAGGTTTTAGGAGAATTGGGTGCATAATTTTGGAGAATTTTCAAAGACAAAGACAAAACATGGTGGAGAAAATGGACCGAGTAAATCACATGTAAATTTTTGGGATGTTCCACACAAAAAAACCATATACAGAGAGAGAGAAAGAGAAAGGAAAAACTGAGAAACAGACAGACAGATAGATGAAGACAATTTAACCGAGTTTGTTCAAATAGAAATAGTAAAAGGAAAGTTGGAGAAAGGAGGTTGAAGATGGTGAGAATGATCAAGATGAGTACAGGGATGATGATGAATAGAAAAAAAATGGGACGAGATAGAAAGAGAAAGAGAAAAAGAAAGAAGGAGAGCGAGAGAGGGAGAGAGAGAGAGAGAGACAGAGAAAACCCTTTTCATTTCGTTTTGACTGGAGCGTCGAGAGTATTTTGTATTTTGTAAAAGGAATTTATAGGATTTACCGCTTTGACTGGGACTGGGAAGGTTGGGAAATGTGAATGTGTGTGCGGTGTGTTCATGTTCTTGTTGGCCGCAGTTATCTGGTTTTCTACTCAAATGGACTCAAGGAGAGAGGAAGAGCGAGAGAGGGAGAGAGAGTTTTCCCTCGAAATCTTGTTCTCCATCCGCCATGTACAGTGAACGAACACACGAACTAAAGGGGATTCTCTCCAGTCGCAGTCCTCGTTTCCTTTCCTTTCGTTTCTACTTTCTCCAAGGAAGCGTCAGATTTCTAATTAAGCTGAGCAAACGTGTGTGTGTAATTTTCAAGGAAGAGGAGGGAGAATGAGGGGAAGAGAAACGTGCAAGATATTCCCTCCATACACTACACACACACATATTCCAACTCCACAATCCTCCTCAATCATTACACAACTTTCACTTTCTAGTTTCTATTCCATTTCTGTTCCCTTTCCTTTTCCCTTCTGCGAATTTCCACGCGCACGGAAAAGCAAGCATGAGTTTTCATTTGCCTGGATGAAAATCATTTTTTTTTTTTCGAAGAAAAAAAAGTGTACTACAAATGGCAGATCAATGTGAGGATTTATGGAGTTGATGCGTGTAAATCCCGCTTTAGGCAGTGCCATCAAATGACGTTGAATTATATCAGGACAGAGAGAGAGAGAAAGAGAGAGGGAGAGAGAGAGACAGTGAGTGAGTGAGAATGAGAATGTCGATTCTTCGTATGTGATTTGTATCTGATAAATGAATTTTTTGGTGAGGTAAGAAATTCATTTCAAATTAATACGATTGTTAGTTAATTAAGTGACAAGGGAGCAAGTTGGGAATGGCATCCATTCAGCCATAGTTTTCCTCCTTCTTCATTCGTCTTCTGACTGTTATGTTTTTCTTCTTCTTCTGCCTGTTCGTTCGTGTCCCGAAGGAGAGAGAAAGAGAGACAGAGAGACCCTGACTCGAGCTGTCATTTTGTTTGATGACAAAAGAAAAAGTAAATAGTTGTCGGGAGGTTGTTTGCTGTTTTTCCAAGCTGTCTGTCAGCTTCCTGACTGTCCTTGTCACAGTCCACACTCCATCTTCCATCTTACCCCGTCCCAGCCCCAACCCGTCCCCTTCTCTCTCTCTCTCTCTTCCTTTCTCTTTCTCTCTCTCCCATCCTTCACTTTTCCACGTTTACATTCCCCAACTCCAATCCAAACGAATGCATACAGATGCGTTTGGCATTCTATTGCTTTCTCTCTTGCTTTCTCTCTTGCTTTCTCTCTCTCTCTCCCACTTTCGCATTCCCTATACTTTCCCTTTCTCTGTCTATTCCCCTTTCCCCTTTTTTATTCCACATCACTCCATGTCCATCCGTGTCAACTCAAAGGAACAAGAAGAACAAGAAAAGGGAGAATCGAAAAAGACTAGAGTGAAAAAAAAAGGAGTGAACACGAAAGAGAAAGAGAAAGAAGGAAAAACACTTTGGGAAAATTGAAATTTAGCCGAGTGAGTGTTATTGACGCTTTGTCTCTCCTTTCCCTTTGCTACTCCCATCTTGTCACACTCTTCTTCTTCTTTTACCTCCAGCCTAAAGATTTTTTAATAAATTATCAAGAGGAAAAAAATATAAAGTTCTTTTCTTTTTAACCTTTCGCTCTCTTTTTTATTCTTCTTCTTCTTCTTTTTCTCTGTTGATGGGGAAAAGTCGGTTGAGTTAATTTTCCAAATGACTCGAAGCATAATGACACACAAAAAGAAAAACAGGGAAAAGGGGACAAAAAAGGGGAATGGAAAGCGATGTAAAAGGAATTGGGGGGCGGGGGGGGGAGGGGGTAGGGAAAAATGGTGGGGAAATGTGAGGAAATGTTAGTGGTGGGCTCATAATAATACTGTTCATAATGTTAGTATGGAAATTGAAGGTTATTAAAATAATGGAGTTTTGAGAACGTATTGCCCCAGAATGTTTCCTCGCATTTACTTTACTATTTCAAGGTGTTTTTTGGGAGCCGTTCCGGTGCGGTACTTTATTTCTGGATTACAGATTTTGTGGACGGTGAATTTGTAGATTTTAAGAGATATGGAAATATTTGTTAATTTCAAGAAGGTAAAGAGAGAGAGAGAGGGAAAGTAAAAGGGAAAGCACGAGAGAAAGAGAGAACGAGAGAGAGAGAAAAGGAGTGGGAGAGTAGAGTATGGAAAAAGATACTTGAGCTGAATTGGTCTCGCGAGGGAATGGTGAAAGAGTGAAGTGGAGCTCTAATTACACATTACAAATGCAAAATTGCAAATAACCAGATGAATTATTAGAACGTTATTTCTTGGGAAACACTCGGGACTCATTTACAATACAGCTTCAAGCCATTCTCACATTCACTTTCATTCCACTCCTCACTCTCTTTCCCCCCATCCATAACATAATATGTATATATATATATAATATATATACACAACTATACAACTGTGGACTGTAGGAGTGAGTGAATGAGCACGGGCTGGGTCGTACATTTCCTGACAATCCCACCCAACAGCCCATGCAGCTAAATCCCTTGTTCTCGCTCCCTTTCTACTTTCTACTGCTCGCTCACCACCACCACGCACACTTTCCACACACTAAAACCTCCATTTCTCTGACTCTGACTTTTCCTGAATAATAAAAACAATAAAATAAAATTCATTAACGTTGACGTGGGAAATTTCCCTCGTTCTCCTCCACCCTTTTCATTCTAATTCCGTAAATCCCCCCAACTTTCTCCCATGCCCATGTTCCCACTTCAAATATTTCGAATTTGGAATTGCCGACTGACGAAGACAGTGAGAATGAGAAAGGAAATCAAGAGTAAAACGTGGAAACGATGTTTTAGAGCATCTCAATCTCACTATAAGAAATCCAATGGTCAATATTGTGAGGATGAAAACGGCTAAAAGAATTAGAGAGAGTGAGAGAGAGAGAAATGGAGGGAAGAGAGTTGGTATTGAAGATTGAAGCGGATGCGAGTGATGGTGGGAAATGGAAGTGGACGATGCAGAGGCCGATGGAGTATCTTTTTTCATATTGTTCCCCTTCAATTGACTCTGACTTTACTTTGGATTTTCTTCTGGCCGTCAAATTGGTCTTAGTTGATGCGCTCCCCAATGTCCATCTTCTCTGGCTCTCACTCTCTCTCCCTCTCCCTTTTATCTCCTACATCCACAACCATCCATCTCCCGTTTTTTTTATACCAAAGACTTTTTTTGTGCACCTCGTGAATAGTTGGAGCATCCACATTCCCATCCTTTCCTTTCCTTGTTGTCCGAACACGAGTCTCCAAGGACGAAGAGCATGCGAAAATGAAAAGTAGAGATAGAAAAGAGAGAGAGAGAGAGTGGAAAATAGAGGGAATTTGTCTGAATGTACGTATGTGCTGTGGCCTGATGGGATGGTAAAGTCCCCTCCTAATACGCATACATACAGTGAGACATACAGAATATAGAATACAGAATACAGACACAGGATACAGATGAAAGGAATGGGGGCAAGTGGTAGGGAAAGAGGAAGACGTGGACGAGAGAACGACAGACTGCATTTAATGATTACGTCGTTCCCAGTCCTCAGTATTCACGCTCGATAAAATGGTGTTAGTTGAGCATTGGACTTGGACTTGGGCTTGGACTTGGACTTGGACTTGGACTTGGATGTCTGTAGTCGCCGTCGTCAGCATCGTCGTCGATACACTCGCACACTGCCCCAAAAAAAACATTTACCAAAATAAATATGGAACTTGGGGAATTCTTTTTTCCTGTGTCCCTTTTCTCCTCGTTTGTTTCCCCCTGCTCTCCCCAACCAAACACTGAACTGTTGACTGGAGTAAACATATCTGTGTACATGTAGAGCTAAAGTCAAGTTAGGATGCGGTGAGGAGGTTGAAGGGAAAGCTAAATAGACCAAGAAATAAGATGCAGAGTGACTATTGTGAATTTATTTCCATTTCCTTATCCTTTATAGTCCATTATTTTGTATAGTGGGATTCTTCACATTCATTCTGTCATTCACCGAAACCGAAACCGAAACCGAAACAGAAAGAGAAAGAGGAAAAGGAAAAGCGACAGAGACAGAAACAAAAAATTCCCTTTCTTTATTGTGTACGACCAGTCAACTCTCTCTTTTTTCTCCCCACCATCTCAAGGTTCACGTTTGTTTTACTTCAGAGCCATTTCCTATGTTTTCCCTCTTGGAAATTCTTGGGGATTTCCAGCTGCGTGATAAAGCCAAGTGTTTTTCTTCTCTCTCTCACTCTCTCTCTTTTCCTCTCACTCACTTCTCTCCTCTCCGCTCATCTGTTTTCCGTGGGAAGATCCCCCAATGAAAAGACTTCTAACGGACTCTTTTATCTTTCTTTCTCCTTTTCTCTTCTCCTCTCTTTCTTTCGTTCTTTCTGACTCTTTGGGATCTCTGACAGACTAAAAGTCATTCACACTTCCCCTTGATTCCATTGCCAGTTCTCATCATCATCCTCCACTCCATTCTCCATTCTCCTTTCCCACATTTAATCCAATTCCCCACCAAAAATATCAGTACTTCTCCATCCACACGACTACAAATACAAATGCGACATCCTACAAAACATACACCATATGCAACAAATAATTAATTAATATTTACAAATTGTTCAGAGCAAGCGAGTCGAAGTAAATACAAAAGGAATTCCCCTCTCTCTTTCTCTCCTTCTCCCTCGCTATTTGTTGCCCGAATTACAGACTTGATTAATTGTGTTGGGGATTCATCTTCAGAGTTTTCCTTGTAGCATTTCCACACTGCGGACTCTCATGATTTGACTCCACTCCTGTCTGTACGTGTACGTCTATCCATATTGTGTTTATGCAAGTTGAAGTTGGAGTTGAAGAGAGGGAGAGAGAGAAAGAGAGAGAGAGTTGGCCATGTATGAAATTCCCAGAGTGCTCTACACAAAATATGGATTTACATTTTACATGGGCGGATGTGCATGCTTTCTGGCGTGTAAAAACAGTAGTCCATAGATTACATTAATGTATAGTTTTTCCTTGGTATGATTTGTTGACTGTAGGATATATTTATGTATGTGTGTTTGCATTTGGGTATGTTTGGGTTGATGGTTGTTGGGTAATTGTAATTGTGACTCGGAGGGGAAAGACGAACGACGAAAGAGGAAAGACTTTCAGACTTTGGAGAAGAGAACGAAGGAGAAATATCTTAGAAATAGAGAGAAGGAGAGAGGAAGAGAGAGATGGATTTCAGTCCAAGGAGAAAAAAAGATAAAAAGTTGGTGGAAGAGACAACTGGAGAGAATTACTTTTATCGTTATTAGTCACGTATAATGGAGGGAATGGAATGGGATGAGATGAGATGGAGAGTGGAATAGAGAACTGAAGAGAAGAGGATGTGAGTGAGTGAGTGAGTGCGGAGGAGAAGGAGAAAACTCCCAACGAGAGCCAGCCACAACAGAACCTCCACCAGCGCAAGCACCCGAACCCCCAAAAAAATGAGAAAGAGAAAGATGAAGAGAAGAGGAAAGTCAGAGTCAGAGCCAGAGCCAGAATCAGCTTACCTTTCACCAGTAATCAAGCTTTATGAATGAATGTTTGCTGTTGGGATTGAGTTTTAGGTCTGCTAAGAGCAAGGACAAGGACAAGAAGTAGAAGTAGAAGAAGAACGCGACGATAGAAACACGTAAAACTAAAAAAAAAGAAAAAGAAAAAAAGAGAAAAAGAGAGAAAGAAAGAGAGAAAGAGGAGATCTAGCTGAAGAAGGGACGAAAGAGAGAAAGAGAGAAAGAGAGAAAGAGAGGCGAAGGAGGCACTTGAAGACTCCAAGAACACTCGACAGTCAAACTACCGACAGTCTTCATAACCATTAGCATTCTCACATGTCTTTGTCTTGCTCTCACTCTCACTCACGTCATCAATTCCCTCTCTTTCTCTCTCTCTCCCTCTCACACTCTCACTCGCCTTCAGTCTCTGAATCCGATGGTAGCAGACAGTTTTCAACTATATAAACGTGAGTGCCCCTACACACACGCTCTCTTTCTCTCTCTTGTGACGAGCCACTGGCAAATAAGTTGAGTCGGGAGTAGTAGTAGTAGTAGAAGAAAAAAGAGGACTTTGATCGCCCCCAATCAATTTGACTGTAATCTTGATTAGATCCTCATCCTGAGTGCTCCACTCCGTTCCCTCTCCTTTTCTCTTTCTTCTCCCTCTCCTCACTCTTCACTCGTCTCTCCGAATCCCCGGGAGAAAGAAAGGAACATGCAATTATTGATTCCGAGTCAAATCCTGTACATAATACATCCTCATCCTCACTCTCTGCCTTGTCCTTACATAATAATTAGACGGACTTGAAAGAAACGGCTTAGATTAACCCAACTAATGACTAACAACCAACCTAACGACATCATCATATACCGATTAAATTAATTAAACGTTACTTGCAAATCCGTGGGAGGAGAATAAGGAGGAGGAGAACATCTCTCTCTCTCCCTTTCTGCTTACCTACACGCAATCGCATTCTCTCTCCGATTCAATTTCAATCTTTCATTCCCACTAATCGACGTTGTCTATAAATTTCTCTCCGTGTCGAAGGTATTGAGTGTGAGGAAATGAGAAAGAATCCGGTCGTGTGGCTCTATAATATTTTTTTTTTATGAGCTATCGGCTGCTGATGATGGGAATAGGATGGAGTGAAGTGTAGGAGTGCAACGTAGCCAGTTTGTAATTAATTAATGAATTAATTAATTACTGCGGAGAGTGAGAGAGAGAGAGAGAGGAGAGGAGAGGGAGCAAAGGGAAGAGGGAAAACGAAGAGACGAGTGATGCTGCGTATTATGTGGGCATGTAATTAAATTTTGGCTAGATTTCTGATTGGAATTTTGTAGAATATTTAATTGAGATAGAAGATTGTGGTCAACTGTGGAGCGGAGTTGAGTTGAGTTAAGTTGCGTAAATGCGGGTGCGGGTGAATTTAGAAAAGTTAAATTGAGGAGACGAGTTAAGGGAGTATTTGTCGGTTGGAGTTGGAGGATTTGAGCTGGAAAAAGTATGTGTAGGACGTAGAGAGTTGGAGTAGTTGGAGTTGGAGATGGAATTGAAACAGGATTGAACACGAAGCGGACTGAGTGACTGGTTGACTGACTGACGGATACAGTAAGACAAGCGGATGACTTTCCTCGTTCGCTCTCGCTTCTTTCCTCATTCCGTTTCTCTCTTGCATGGAGAATTACAAATTAGGATTGGAATCCAACTGAAGACTCGTCCAACTCCCCGACTCAGACGGGAGTTTGGAGTTTTGTCTAGGGACTGTCATGGGTTACCATCGGTCGGTTGGTTGGACGGATGAGGCTGGACGTGGAATAGGATGAGGATAAGGATGGCGGGTCTGGCTACCATTTGCCATTTGCCATTTACAAAGATCAGTTTAGACTAAAGATGGGTGGGTTGGCTTGGTTTCCTTTCCCCTCTTTTCCCCTTTTTCCCTTAACTTAAGTTAACTATAGGGGTTTTGAATACTCGCTTGGAGGATTTCCCTACGTGTTCGTTTCCTAGTCTCGTTTTGCCGCATGGAAATAAATATGCATTTTCTTCCGGTTCAATTCTCCAACTAACATTTTAGAGTTATTTCTTGAATCCACTTGAATCCTTCATCGTAATCTCTCCTACTCCACAATTTAACCTTCCTGTCTCTCTCTCCCTCCCCTCTTCTTCATTTCCTTCTCCTTTCCCCTTCCGCTTCCGTTCCTTTCCTTTCTCCAACTACACAATTGCGAGGACCCAAACCGCCAAACCCTTGTTTAGCTCTAGTTGTGACTCTAACTTCACCGTTTTTTTTGAGATTGATAAGCAAGTTGAGGACATTTGAAGGACCAACAACCAAACAAATTCACTCTCGCTCTCAAGCGTTTCTACGTAGGAAGTGGGTGGAGTCATCCCACGGAAATTCATACTCATTAAGTCCCCATCCGCTCTTGCTATTGCCACTTGCCTTTTACTTTTTCCTTTCCCTGGCCATGTCAACCTCAAATGACTTTCCCCACACTCCACTTGAACATTGAATGTCCACACACACCGTTATCCTTCGTTTCTTCCAGAGTTAGAGTCAGAGACTCCCAACATTCCCTTTCTTTCTTTCTCTCTCTCTCCTTCTCTCCGTATTTCCATGTTGCCTCCTCCTTTTACACTGTTCACTTGATGTGAGTCACGCACATGAAGTGTCAGCTACAATCATATTAGAAATAAACGCCAAGGAAAATCGACGTCAAGGTCAGAGGACCCAAAGGAAATCGTGGAATTTGCAAAATAGTTCAAAATACAAAGTATGAAATGATACAAAGTGAGAGATAGAGACAGAGAGTGACGGCCGTGTGACTTGTTTTCCTTGAGAATTGGAATTTGGGAGTTGGGACTTTTTGGAGAGACGAGAGAAGAAATTCTTCATTTTCATCTCCTTCTCTTTCTCTCTCTTGTTATTTCACTTCCACATGATGGGTTGACTACAGAAGAAGGGAAGTAAGTAGGAGAGTCACTTCTTCTGCTTCTTCTTCATGTACATATCGTTCCGGGTTCTCTTATCGACCTGCCGTCTCCCTGTCACTCCTCAAAATTCCCAGACAACTACAAGTTTCCATGGCTTAGATGAGCTTCCGTCCTCTTCTTGAGAAAAAATCTGCTCTTCCGTACGAGTACAAGTACGAATAGAAGTGCTAAGTAGACTAACATAACTTACAATAACGTCTAGTAAAAGTAAAGTAATAGGGAAAGGAAAGGTAAAGTATAAAGTACTACTTACTCACGTCAAGACGATACTTGAACATCTCCCCACCCCCACCAACTCTCTCCTCCTCTCCCACCCCCAAGCTTCAGTCCACCGTTATTACGCATTTCAAGAGAGAGAGAGAGAGAGGAAACGCTCCTCTGATTTCCTTCACGGTTACATGCAGTCGTCAAGTACGGGATTTGGGGATTTTTTGGGACACACGTAACTACGTTGCAATAAAAACTGACGATTCTGATTCCGACCTCTCCAAATCCTCCTTAGGACTTTCCTCACTTTACTCGCCTTGGGACGCCTGGGACGACAGGACAAGGTTTTTTTTATTTTTTTAAATGAAAACATGAAACTCTCGCGCCCGTTTTTGATTGTGTGTGATGAAGTCAAGGGAATATACGATAGTTTTTGGGGGGATGGGGGGATTGTTCCATAGATATTCTCGAAATATATGAGTTGTTTGTTTGTTGGTTGGGGTGAGATTTAGACTGAGACTGAGGCGAGTCGATAGTTGATATCGATATCGTTGGACTCGGATGGAAATGTGGAAAGAGCTATTTATGAGCTTGCGAATGTAATGGAATATTTCCCGAGGTTGTACAAAGTAATCGCCTTCTTCCGGGGAGGCCCCAATCCAAAACCAAACTCACATTATTTATTTGATAGCCAGTCGATCGGGTCGACCGGCAGCAGTAGCAGTAGCAGCAGCCACCACCAATACCGTTCGTTCGTTGTTTGCCATTCCACGTTCCCTACACACAAACACACACCAAAACGACGAAGGCAAAAAAAAATAAATGGTTTCAAAGACATTTCCTGCTCCAATGACCTCCAAATCCGAAGCAAAGCAAACTACAGAGCTTCAGTCCACTGAAATGAAATATTTCATGGAAATTTATTGCCATTCTTTTCCCTTCGTCTCTCTCTCTCTCTCCCTCTCTCTCTTTCCCTCCTTTTCTCGTTCCCAAGTTCCATATTTCAATCGTAAACTACAAGTCCAGCACATGCAGAATGCACAATTCACAATTTACTCCAGATAATATTTTCATCACAACTTAAATACTCTTCAAGTCCATTTCATATCCATTTGGTGAAATCCACGACTGTATATCTTACACTGCGATTCAATTGCATTGTGATTATCCTTTCTTGGCACATTGCATGATGAAAACGGGGGAAATCTGGTCCTCTGTGAATATTCTTCATATCCTCAGGTTCGAGCTGAGGACGTTTCTGCTGTCTCCAATTGGCTTCATTAGCATTGAGAAGGCACTGCAAACTGCATCAAAAACAGCAGCAACAACAATAACAAATTCATTTTAAATGCTCAGCACGCTTGGAGTCCTGAAGAGATGGGTTGATTATGACTCCTTTCATAAATTTCCTAATGCCCACGCACGCACACACATACATAAACAAACATCGTGTCTGCATGATGATGAGGAAGAGGAAGAGAAAGAAGAGAAAGAAGAAGACGGAGAAGAAGAAGGGAGAAAACTCCGCAACGCTGTTTAATAAGCTAAATAGCTGGCGAGATTAATTGACGGAGAGAAAGAATAAATCTAGTCCATCGTCATAAAACAATGTCAAAGACACTTTCACTAACTATCACGACCAAACTTTCCGTACCTGCTTTCTCTCTCTCCCTCTTCATGTTCTTCTACTTTCCCTTGACATTACGCAGCAGCAGCAGGAGCAGCAGCATGAGTAGTAAGTAGTTGCACAGACAAAAATAATGAAACCAAAATGCAGGCCGAGAAAATCCATTAATAAACAGGAGAAATTCTTCGTATCTGCATGAGGATTTTACGAAACAAAAACTCGGTTCAAATTTATTCCTCTTCCCCTATTCAAACTAGTCAAACAGAGAAGTGAAAGTCGCTTTTTTTTCTCTCTGTCTCCAACTCTCAAGACTTTGTACTCTCCAGTTTTTAATTTTTTTCCATGATTGTGTTTGAATTATAAATCCTTGCTCATGCACAATACATACGAAAACGCCAACACAAAAAATGGCACATAATTAAAAATTGAAGAGTACGTACAACTTAAAAATGTGAAAAAAAGAGACAGTTGAATTAAACAAAGAATCCCTGCCTGTTCACATTTAAATGTTGTGTAAACGAGTAGAAAAAATGTAGGAAGGCTCTTAATAAATTACACATTTGAATTGTAAATTGACATCGGGAAGAAAAAGAGAGAGAGAGAAGAGAGAGAAGAATTTTAAATAAGCCAAAGCCAAGTCAATTAAAATTTCATCTCTCTCCCTCAATCTCTCTCTCTCTCTCGACAAAACACATTGAGCGAGTCCATCTTCATATAGAAATTATGTAAATGTACAAATTCATTCCGGCATCCGGGTTTCCCAGTTATTTCCTCATATTAAAAAAAAACTATTAGGAAATTAAATGAAGAAAGAAAAAAAAACCCATGGAGATCTGTGTTGATGGGAATTGGGGGATTGGGAGACTTTGTCTTGAGTTTTGTATTTGTTCGTGAAAAGCGGAAGTTGAGATTTTTATTGCGGGGGCAGGTGTGTCCGTGTCTGTGTCTGTGTGTGCTCTGATCATCGGATGGTGTGAAGGATCCGTTTGAAACGGGGAATGCACAGGGTAATTCCCATTCCCATTCCAAATCGTAATTGTAATTGTCATGATGGTGGACGAATGTTTGTTTGTCCGGAGCATTTGTTAGTTCTTCTTCTTCTTCTTTCTCTCACTCTTACTTCTACTTGTTTTTGAGGGAAGTGAGCGAAAGGAGCTCATAAAAACAAAGTTGAATGGGATTTCCTACTCGTTTCCTTCGTCTTCTTCCGCATTCCTTCTCCAGTTCCTGCTCCTGCTGGCTCCAAACTGAAAGTCTTTACTCTGTGTAGAACAATAGGAAAATCCCATTTTCTCCCTTCCGCATCTTCCCATTCCCATCCTCAACTTTTTTTTTTATACCCGTTTAGTGTTTGCTGAATTGAAATGAAATGGAATGAAAGTCCCACTCACACACGACCAGGAAATCCAGTTGAACTAAGCTAAAAACCCCGCTTGAGCTTTTCCACCTCTCTTTCTCTCTCTCTCTCTCTCTCATTTCCACATTCTCTTTCTCTTTCCTCAACCCAATTGGACTTGTAAAAGGAATTGAAGTACAAGTGGAACTTGAAACGGTAACAAATCTGATACAGGTGATAATTGGTATTTGATATTTTGGGTCATTTCCATTCTCGTAGTTCCATTTGCCAAGGCATTTGAAAAGCGTATGGATTTCACATATGCGAGCAATTTGAAATGAATGAAAGGGAAAGAGAAAGTAGGACAAAATAGAAGTGTACAAAATCATTACCCATGTGTGTGTGTGTGTCTGTATTTGTATGAGATTTTACGTAATTCTCATCCCAAGTCAGATTCCATTCTCAAAGAAAGCGAGAGAGAGAGAGAAAGAGAGAGAAAAGGTGGAAGAAAGCGAGAATTCCTTTGGATGAAAAGTTTCCCGATGGAAAGCAAAGGGAAAAAGAAGAAGAAAAAAAAAACTAAAGACGAAGGAGAAAATGGGGGGAAAGTGTCTCTGTGTATTTGTATGTGTATGTGTGTACGGTTTGGGGAGGAGAAGTGTGAAAAGTAGAAAAAAGGGTATAAATGTCAACGAATGTGTTGGATATGGAAATGGAAATAGAAAGTAGAGAGAAAGTAGAAGGAGAGAGAGAAAGTTGTTGGTTCCCAATTCCCTCATTCACCGCTATACAATCGAGTTGAGGAAGAGGACGAAAAAGGAAAGGGAAAAGTTATTCACGAGTGTGTAGAGTTTAGAGCATCATGCCACAAGTTTTACAATCTACTCTTCCTCTTTTCCTTTCCCCTCTTTCTCACTCTCTCTCTTCAACTCCCATCATCAATTTTCCAATTAGAATTTGTCGAAAAAAGTAAAGTAAAAAAAAAAGTGTTTTCCCGCACAAGTTGAGAGTTGAGAGCGCATCGTATTAGTATCACTCGATGAATGTGTATGGGTTCTGTCAAGTCTTTAGTTTGTAGTCTGTAGTTTGTGTGTCTATTTCACTTTCTCTATGGAAAGGGGGAAAAGCAAAAAAAAAAAAAAAAAGAAATAGAGAAATAGAGAAAAGAGGGAAGAAAAAAAAATCCCATCCTCGTTTTTTTCCATGTCTATTTATTTGGTTTGGTTTTTTTTGGAGAGATGTGGAGGAGAAAGTCTATCGGGAAACTTGAGCCCTGAAGCTTGAACATGTTGGAACTGCAGCTGCCCCATCCCTGTCAAACAATAAGTAATTGGCTATTTAAAGAAATTTCATTTAAATCCCTTTTCAATTCATTCAACTCTGCTCACTCACCCAACCAGCCAATACCAAGAAATACGTGGGGAATGGGAAAGGGAAAGGGAAAGGGAAAGAGAAAGAGAAAAAAAGGGAACAAGTCGAGAGAGAGAGAGAAAACCGAGTGGTTTCAAATCCAAATTCATCATCATCCAAAACATCCAACATCCAACATCCCAAACCCCAAAAACTTCCTTTGAGAAAAGTAGTAGAAGAAGAAGAAGAAGACGAAGAACGAACGACGACGGCGACGAACAGGACGAAAAATGTAATCAAGAAAATGAGATTTCATCTCTAATTTAAGTGTTCCAAAGGAACCACAAGAAAGTCTCCTCTGTAAAAGATATCTCCATATGTGTTTAGCCGTTTGTCTACATTTATCTGTGTGTGTATGAAGAGAGCGAACATTGATATGGATATGAACGAAAATTTCAAAGGAAATTCTTTTGCCCAGAGAAATTCTTCTTCTTCAAAAAAAAAAAAAACAAGTTGTTACAAATAATTTCTGAGATTCTCCCAGTGAAATGGAATAAAATAAAATAAGATAAAACGTACATCAGGAAAATAGCGAGGAGGATAGAAAGAGAAAGAAAGAAAGAGAGAGAGAAAACAGAATATGAGAGGAAAAGAAAAAAAAGGTTTACTAGGTTTCCAGGTTTTTTTTCCCTTTCTTCTTTTCATGTCCATTCTTATTCTTCTTTCTTCATTTCTTTAGTTGGTTTCCTCGAAAGAGAGAGAGACTGACTTTATTCTTTTTATCTTGTTTCCATTCCTCAGCTTGAGCTCCCACATTCCAGCTCAACTTCCATCATTATCCACTTTATAGATGAAATGAATGGATTTATGGAAAAAGTCATCCCTCCAATCCAAATCAATCTTGAGTTTTTTTTTTTTATTCCATTTCATTTCTCACACAAATACACGGGATAAGAAAGAAAGATCGGAGAGAAACTCCCACACACGAAAAATGAGCTAAAACAATTTTACTCTTCCTTTGTGCCCTTTCCTTTTTTCTTTTTTTTCTTCCTTCATTTCTTTCCGAGTATCATAATCACATTATCCCATGGCAAACCCGTATGTAGTTGTACTCACACGCAAAAGAATGGACATGGACAGAGTGAGACAGAGAGAGCCGGAGAGAGAGAGAGACTCGGAGTTCACAAAATAAATAATACATTTAAATCAAACAAGGTTCCAAGAGATTCTATTAGAACAAAAGAAGATTTGAAGATTTTTTTTCCCCCTGGTTACTTTTTCCTTTTTTTCTCCTCAATTTCCTCAATTCCCGAGTCTTTTCCAGTTGATTGCGTCCTTCACATTTCATTCCCTTTGTCTACCACCCAAGTCAAAGATAACGATGGGGAAAGGTGGAAAGTGGGCTATCTGCAGTCTGTACTTTGATACAAGTTACAATGCATTTTCTATACACTGTCGTCACGACTTTATCTTCTAGCCATTTGAACGTTTACCAGCTTGTTCATTGTTCATCGTTTATATCATGTCTCGCCATTTAGTTGATGGGAGAAAACTTTTGAGACGACGATGAAATGAATTCTTCATTTCTTCATGAGAATCATCTCTGACAGTTTTTCTTTTTTCAACATGATGATGAATCACTCGAATGGAAAAATCCTGTCCCTTGTTCATTCCTTATCGTTATCCTAATGATAATTAAGGAGCAGGGGTTTTGAGGGTTTTGACGGTTTGAGGGTTTGAGGCTATCAAACGATGACAGAGAATCATTATTGTGTTTCGTCGAGGAATGGTTCAAATGAATTTATTGAGTAAATAAAAGAAATTAATAATGATAATAAAGATAATGGTGGGGGAAATGGATGGTTATTCATGGGAGGGAAGACGCTGATGAATGTTGGATGGTGATTGTGGAAGTTGGGTTGGGATGATGATAGTAATTTCACGGAAGAAGGTTCGAGTGATGGTGATGACAGTGGAATGTCTCTCTTCTTGTCCGTGGGTCGTTGGTTCCTTCTCCTCCTTGTTTTGCTGTCTGAGATGACTGGATGTTGGGACTGTTTAAGTCTTTGGGTGACTTCGCATCGCATTGCATTGCTTGGAAGAAGTCACATCATTTGGTAGAATTATTTGTGAGGGTGTAGAAGTGTAGAACTATATGAGAATGAGAATGAGAGCAAGTAAGAGAGAGAGAGAGAGAAAGTTGCGTGTTATTACTTAGAATTAGTTTGGAGTTTCCTTGGGATGGGAGTCTTTCAAATCAAAATCTCTCTTGAGTCCTCTCATGCTTTCCCTTTCTTTCTCTCTCTCTCTTTCGCTTTCTCTTTCTCCCTTTCTCTTCCCTTCCGTCTTTGTTCTATCCACTCATAAAGAAATCACTTGCATTGTCTTGAGCCCAACTCTTAGCCATGAATCTTTTCTCTTTTTTTTCTCTCTCTCTCTCCCTTCCACTTTCTTCAATCTAAAAAAAAACTCGCACTTTTTCTCCTCCCCGTTTTTTTATTCTCCTGTATTTAAGACGAAAAAGAAGAAGAAAAGTGAAAAGAGAGAGGGAAAAAACTGTATGGGTGTGTGTTTATGTGTGTGAAAGCAATTCTTCCTTTGAGCAATAAATGTAGGATGAGGGTAGGGCATTTCAATTACACTTGGGATATGATTTTATTTTGTATTTAACGTGTCAGACGTGGACATGATGAAACACACACACCGACACAGACACAGACACTCATTCTCGCCCCAGTTACAAAACTTTCTCCTACCTTTCACTTTGTACCGCCATTTGAACTTTTTCATTTTTCTCTCTTTCTCTTTCAATTTCTCTAAGCAAGCATTCAAATTGGGGAATCTGTATGCAAATTGAAATGGGGAAAAGAAGGGAAGTGGAAACAAACCCACCAACTGCCGACCTTTCATTTTTTCGTTTCGTTCTTTCCTTTATCGCTCTGTCTCTCTCTTTTTTTCTTCTCCAGCACAATTTCGAGTTTGAGTTTGACTTTGACTTTTGACTCGTACGCAGAAACTGTTAGTGTGAATGTGAATGTGAGTTGAGGAGGAAAGGAAATGGAAAATACAAAAAAGAGGGTACAAGAATGATGAGAGTTTTTCGGGATTATTTGTTGGTATTTAGATGGAGAGAAAGTTGGATAACATTTGTTTGGAATTTCTAAAGGTTTTTTTTTTTGATGATGATAAAAAAGAAGACGAAGGAGAAAGAGAAAGAAAGAAAGAAAGAGAAAACAAACAAACAAAAACAAATTGGTTTAAAAAGAGATTTAGTTTCCAGATTGGAGATTTTGACGGTTTCTGACTTGAGCTGTTACACATGGGGAAATTTCTATTTATTCATGTCCACGTTTACAATTTGTTCTTTTTCACCCTTAACTTTCTCTTTATCTTGCCCCTTTTCTTCTCTCCATCTCCTCGATCGTTTGCTCGTCCAGGGAATCATTTCTTTAATTTAAAATAAATAAATCCGCGTGTCCGTTGAGGTGAAAAATGGAAAAGGAAAGGGAAAGAGGAGAAAACATTTGAAGCATGTGATTCCTGGCACGTTTCTCCTTTTCTCCTTTCTCCAATTTGTAGGTGAGAATGAGGAGACGAAGGGAAAGGAGAATGCGGATTAGATTGGGGATGGGACTGATAAAAGATAAATTTGTGTATGTGTGAGTATGAAAAGGTTACAAAAGAGTTGATATGGGGAAGAGCCGGTCAAAGTAAATATAGAAAAAGTGAAAGGAGGAATGGAAATGGAGAGAAAGAGAAAGAGAGAGAAAGAGAGAGAAAGAGAGAGAAAGAGAGAGAAAGAGAGAGAAAGAGAGAAAGAGA